>REGL01000032.1:347917-364406 GCA_004194395.1 Aurelia aurita complex sp. Pacific | reverse complement strand
GGGTCTACGCGTAGGCTAGTCATAGAGGGGCTTGCAAACAATTATTTGATAGGGTATTTTTTACTGGACTTTGGGGTGTTTTTCTGTAGCTTTCTTTGAAGGCAGTCTGTCTCCTGGATGAATTGGAATTAATGATAAACGGCCCCTGAAGAGCATCCGTTGTATATTTCACGTAAGCATATAGGCTAATATGCTCAAGAGAACTCAAGGTCATAAAGATTCAGTGATGCATGAATTTAGCTCCAGTGAAAATAAACTTAGAACAATAGGGGACAGATTAACTTAAACAAATTTTTCATATTATATTTTTACCAATGTGTACTACGATTTTCCTGCCTAAGAATTTGTTGAGAGTATTTTTAATCACCTAAGAATTCTTGTTTAAGAAAATTTACAGTCTTTCATATGGCTTGAGAATTCATCAACATAAGGGCTTTACCGAGGGGTGTATCACTCTTTCGAAATGGCGTACAAGATTTTTTTAAAACGATAGGATATTTAGGGATTTTTTGCGGATTTTTCTTGAAAACAAAGGGATTTTTGCCAAAGGTGTGCGAGATTTTTACAAAGTGATACGCCACTCGGCCTTTACTGTCTGTCCTGCTAGTAAATTGTCTCTCAACCAACCTGACACATTGCTCATTTCTCTAATTGTTTGTCCCCCACGTCCAATAATCCTCCCGCATGCTGCTTGCGGCACAAGAACTTCTATTTTTATCATTACTGGCGTCTCGGCAATGAGTTTCCTGATCCTCATCTCTGCCGCATGAACTTTTTCTCTTTCTCCCCTGATTTCAAGAATTCTTTCTCTGTTTTCATCTTTTTCTTCCCCATCCTTTTCTTTCTCAAAGTCAAGCCTGGAAAATAATTTAACCTAGTGAGTGAAAATGGAAAAAAGGGTGTCTTACTGGGGGTAAAATCGGTAAGCTTGGGGTAAAATTGGTAGGGCCAAAAATATAGATAAATTTTGCTTACATTAGTGTTTACAAACTTCCCTCCTTTGTTGATGTATCAGTTCATGGTCTACCGTTGTTTTCCAGCAATAAATACTGTTATCCGTTTTACCCCAGTCTACCCATTTTACCCCTACAAAAACTCCCAAAAAAGTGCCCACAGAAGATGGATATGTGGCTATTGTCTTAAAACAATGATCTATTGTTCTTCCTCTGTTGTACTTGAAATTCAATTGCTTTGGCATTAATATGGAACACAAAATGCAGTCCGTCTTGACTGGACACCAGACGGTGGGCAAATAACCATGATCTCTTCCCTATTACTGCCAAAGCAGAAAAGTACGTTTGAAGGTTCAAATTCGTCATTTCCTGCAAGGGCCTTTTATTAGGCCCATTATTATTACATTCCCTTATCAGTACGGGCCTAAATGCAGCCACGATAATTCCTTCTCAATCCTCCACACACACCTGGTCCCTGTTTCTTTCTTAAACTGCCTGATATTCGTCCCTCCTTTTCCAATAATCGATCCAACACAATGCTGCGGCACAGAAACTCTAACAACTGATTCTGAGGCGCTTGCTGTATTCTGTGAAGCAGTAACATCAGCGAAGTCCATCTCCTCTCCGATGTCTCCACCACCGCCATTTTCCAGCTCGTTTTCGTTCTGTTTTCTGCTCAGGATAATCAGTAATCCAACTGCACTTACTCCAGCAATGGCGGCTAGGATTATCAACTTCTGTTGGGTATTCATGATGTGTTTATATTGAGGTACTTTCTGTATTAAAAGCAAATGAACAAGGAATACTATTTGAGGTCGTCCATTGCAGAAACTTCACCATGCCGAAATGAAGTGAACGGTTTCCAAAAGTCATGGACCTCAAGCGCTCCTCCGCAGCATTTCCATGAAGGTACAAAAGGGTTCCTGGCACCAATGTGTTTGCAACTTGCCATAAGAACCATGACATTTTTACAATGATCCCCATCAAAAATCTTGAGAGGGACTTTGATTTGCGAAGGTCAAGGTTACTCATTAGAACACTCCTCCGCAACGCGCATCCATCTCAAATTTGCAATTTTGCAATTTCAAAAATTACACTTTTCTTCAAATTTCCAAAAGGCGAATTTTATCGAAATTTTCAAAATCCGTCCAGTTTATAACTGTTCAGGCACAATTAAGGTAACAAATATAAGTTTTTGCTATTCTGAGCTGAAGGCAAGTTGTCAAGGCGACGTGACAGCGGATCAGAAAAGTTGTCAAAATTTGTTTTTGTAATTTGCAATTAAAAAAAGTGTCGTTTCCACATTAAAGACAATTGAAAGAGTGTTTGATTTGGCAAATTTGCAAATCTAAAACAATAGCTAACATAGAAATAGACAATTCAGTTACTTTTTCAGTTACTTTGCAGACGATTCAGTAACCAGGAAAGTTTTGCACATGTTTCTCAAAAGAAGCTTCACCATTAAACTCGAAGAAGCAATAAAACATTGAAAGAGGAAACGAAATGATTTGCTACGAAAGAAGATATTTAAATGAACTAAGGCCAGCTTAAATGTATACTAAATATCACAACATTATTATATTAATTCAAAAAGAAACAACAACGCAAGATCTCTTTTTGCTATACTCGGTTAAACTCTTACTTTACCTACATAAATACTGCTGTGCTTGTCTCGTTTTAATGTGCAAAAGAGGCTTGTGAAATTCTTTTATAATAGACCTTTCAGGTATTTCTTCAAAAGAGTCTGGATCGAGCGATATTTTTATCATAAGATGGATACTATAAGTGCGGATGAAGAACGAACGAGAAATAGACAAAAAAAATTGATGTTTTTAGCACACAAAAGGTGCTAAAAACATCAAATTTTTTGTGTATTTCTCGTTCGTTCTTCATCCGCACTTATAGTATCCATTTTATTGTTTCTCTATTGCCAATTATTTATCATAGGATGTATAGAATCATCGTTCGATTCAGGTTCTTTTTAAGAGTAGTTAAAAGGTCTGTCCATTCAGTTGTTCAAATATAGGTAAAACGAAGATGTAAAATCTGCTTGCTGTGCTTGTCTTCTGTTGATGTGCGATACAACTAGATAAACGATATTCTCATGAGTCAGGCAGTCCTTCTGTATGGATAAAAAGAAAAGTAAAGAACTGTGTGGTCTAGTAAAGGTACCTGGGGCTGTGCCACGAGCGAGGGTATACTTTTTCTGACTTCTTGTCTAGCCAAGGGTATACTTTTTTGCAAATTTGGTCCAGCGACAGTCTAGCCAAGGGTATTATATTTGGTGATATTGGTCTAGGTAACGGTCATGTCATCATATTTTTGGTACCAAAGGTATCATATTTGACAATATAGGGAACGGTCAAAATTGGTCTAGCCAAGGGTACCATTTTTGTAAAAATTAGTCTACAATAGAAGGCAAACGAAGACTTGTAGCAAGTCAATATTACTACTAGCTGATAAAAGAAAGCAAAGAACTGCGTGGTCTTCGAAAACCCTTTCAACTTTGAATACCTGCTGTTAACGAGCTGCAACGTTATCATTTCAGAATTCAAATTTTAGTCGCTTGTTTGATTAAATCTATTGGACGGTAGCTTAGGTAATGTCAATCAAAATGTTAACTGAGGTTTGCCTTAAAATTAGAAGAGTAGCGATGATGCAAGGGTGTTTCGAACGATTTCGCTGTAAACAAGAGAGCATTATAAGAAATAGAATTTGTAAGAAGTTGACCAAACTTGCCCCAAGTCTATTTCGTCAACTGTGATAAATCTGTTTGACAAATTATACTTGGGGAAAGTCTAGAAGTTGACCATATCGTGACAAAGCAATTATTCGAGAAACACATTGAAGTCTTGAGCCTAAATGCTGGTTTTTCGCGAAGCAATAAAGTTTAGTTTTAGTATGGGAATTTCATGAAAAGAAGCATGTAACTTATAACCTAATGATACAAAATCTTTGCAAACTGCCATAAATAAAGATACAGGGCTATGGGCAAGAGTCACTGTCCTTCAGAGGGAGTTTCCTCTGGAAGTGTCAAAAATGAGCCAACACTCTTGGCTTTCAAAAAGAGGATCAAAGACTGGGCTGGAGATAAATGCACCTGCAAAATATGCCGCTAATTTTTTGTATACCGGGTGTCCCAAAATGATGTATTATCGTTTGATTGCTTGTATGTCCATAACCGATGAACCGATGTTCAAAAACTAGTAAAACCACAACCAACATCTTAACATACAATTTTGCCTTTAGGCAATCAACTAAAACAAGTTTTTGAAAATCAGTTCATTGGTCATGGACATACAAGCAATCAAACAATGATACATCATTTTGGGACACCCGGTAGAGTATATCTTTTCGTAAATAGTTGGTTTGAATTAGTATGTTCTTAATTACTATTGTAAATACCAACTTTAAATATCGAATAAAATGAAAAAAACTAGTTTCCTTGATTTAAAGCTGTTTCCAGTCAAATAAAGTTTACCTATATTCCAGTCTACATTTGTAGGAATCTATTTAAACGAATTTTAAAATTTGAGAAGAGAGAAGAAATCAATGCTAACATTTGTGAGCAAGAAGCAAAAAGAAATGCTAATAATAAATCGTCACATTCACGCTTCAGGAGATTTTTTGCAAGCCTTTATTGCTTAATTGAAAAAATCAAACCTGAAGTACTCATAAAGAATGACAATTTCGAAATCCTTACATTTATGTGCGGGTTTTATGGTGGACTGTTGAAAACTAAAGGTGAAGAATCGATTATAAATATAGTTGCCGAATGTTTGGAAAGTAAAGGGATGGGAGAAGAGGAAGAAGTACGATTTTTTATTGGATGTGTCCAATACATTGAAGGAGGAAGATGATGCGATATTCAAATTTGGGATTTAAATATTCCGCGAGAACTTGCATGTATTGTGGAATATTTAAATCCACAAATTTGAATATTGCTACGAACAACTTATCAAGGAAATCATCAAGCAACTTATGCCTCCCAACGATGATTCGGAAGGACCCGATCATATTTACTCTACCATCGTCAATCGCTCAATCGAACCATGGGTATTGTGGACACGGTTTGTGTCGATCGTGTCCATAATACCTGGCCTAAATGTTACTAAATGAATGAATGTAGTTCGTTACCTTGCTTGTCTTCATTTCATGAGTATCTCTGCTCTTTTGCCTCCACAGCTATTCTTGCTTACTCAAATTCAACGTTTGGCCGTTGGTTTTTAAACAGTACCGCGCTCTAAACTCGGCCTAACGTTGAATTTGAGTAAGCAAGAATAGCTGTCGAGGCAAAACAGCAGAGATACTCATGAAATGAAGACGAGCAAGGTAACGAACTACATTTATTCATTTAGTAACATTTAGGCCAGGTATTGTGGACACGATCGACACAAATCTTGTCCACAATACCCATGATCAAACGTTGTGAAAATGTTAGAAAGCGCGGGGAGAAATGAACTTATAAAGTATGCAGGAAAATGAAGTGTACGAGTATATTAACCTGGACTTGTTAATGAGAAATCTATGGAACAAAATGATAAGAAGCGAAGTTAGATATTCTTACGGGATTAATCGACGTCTGATTGATATAGTAGCAATGGGATTGTTATTCGAACTTATTCTTTTATCAACTATTCAAAGCAAGGGTTTTTCAATATTAGTGCATTTACTCGTTAGCTAATTTTTAAAGCAAAAACATATATTGCAAAGCCAACAGCTTATGAAGCTCAAAGAAATTTTCTTCCATATTTCTACAATCAAGAACAGCTGTTTCCTCCTGTCCTCCTGTCCAAATTCCTTCTCAATCAATTTCAATGAAAAGTATCAAAACATCTGCCCCACAGTGGTAATTATATCACAAACAGAAATTGATACACAATATTAATGCCGTTGTTGTTGTTGTTGTTGTTGTTGTTGTCGGTGTTGTCGTTGTTGATAGCAACTAAAAATGTCGTTGTTGTTGCGCAGTCTCAATAACTAGCATCCAATTCGCTTTGTACTTTTGCACCTAAAAATCACTGCCTATGTTTTTCTGCTAGCGTCAATAAAATCATCCACTCTGATTGGCTATAAAAACAATGCATTTGCCATCACAGCGTTCTCCATTCGTCTCCCTCGCAACGACAGCTATGTTCAGCCAAGCCTCTACATATATTGTGTAAACAGAATTGTATTGGCCAATATCTCCTCGATAAAAGAAAACCCGTTTTGTCTTTGTCTTTAAAAACAATGCATTGGCCAGCGCAGCTTCCTCCATTCGCCTGCCCAGCGACGTGCAAGCTATGTTCATCTACACAATTGTATAAAAAAAATCCACTGGCTAATACTCTCTTCTCCTGCACAAAAGAAAATCTTGTCTGCTCCGCAGCCGTCCATCAAAATTCTTCCGTTCTATGCACTATCTGTACTATTGGGACGCACCCTGTACTTTTCCTATAGTATTTCTCATCCTATCGTATATTGTGCGGAAACAAATGAAATATTCGAGCAGTTTGCCCCCGGTTACAATAATTCTCTTTATGGTGCAACAACAGCATCGTAATAGGGAGGCGGGGGTTCGTCTCTGTCATTTGATGTTACATTCAGCATTCTATACTCTCGCTGCGGGTCAGTGTTTATGTCATACACGAGCTGCGCAACAGGCATCATGTAAATAGGAGTCTGGGTACCAACTGAGAGGTTTCTTGCGCATGCTCCTTGTATCTCTTGGTCGACAGTGCTGGTGGGCAGTGGCCTCGTCTGCAGGCAGCTTTCTTGTGTTTGGGTTGTAATTGAGGTCATGTGAATTGGAGCTTCAATTGTTGTTGTTGAAGTTCGCTAAAATGAGATTTATACGATTATTTCTAATGATAATTCAAGAGCCAATTCACCTAAGCATATAAATTTTTTAAAGATAATTAAGATATACTACAACTTCTTAAACGTTTCGATTTTTATCTCCTTCAGTAACTTCAGTAACGATCATTTCTAAGATAGACAACAATGTGATGAACCATTTTCAAGAACATAATCCATTGAATACAAATTCGCGGCCCAACAAACCCTTGTCTAACGAGATATGACTTAATCATGGTTTCTTTGAGGGTCCGTTGTATGGAGAGATCACTGTAGATCGGTTCTTTTATTCGTGTAGTTCCATGTTAGTTTATTTTTCTTGTAGTTAAATTATTGTCCTTAGTATTAGTCCCGCATTAGTGTTTGTATTAGTATTTAGGTTAAGTGTAATAGCTGCAGGGTTGCAATGTAATTTCATGCTCCTTGCGCTATCGTCTCGTAATGTCAATGTTTGTTAGTAGATTGTAAATTTTAGGAGAATTGATATAAAAAAGAAAAAAAAACGAAAGATTTTGACAGAACAGGACTTCAATACCTCATTCAGCTGATTCCAATTCAATCTGAACATCTAAATCTAGGCCCCTTTTTCGAGTTAAAGTTCTTTTGCATACCAAATATTCATCTTCTGAAGCTGATGACTCGATGACTTTTGGCCAATAAAATGTCAACATCTTAGTTTAACTTTTCAAAGTGAATAAAGATTTCCCTGTTTCGTCACTCTTGGCTATTTAAAGGGGCTCCGTCTCCAAATTTCGATCGAAACAGTGATTTTGAAGTTTTTTGGTGGGCAATATCACACAGACGTTTCCTGTTTTTATGAAATGAAAGCATCATTTTTGAGGTAAATCTTTGTACTTTACAGAGGAGAATTGTCACATGAGAAATATTGCAAAAACTTAGCGAAATCAGTTCTTAAAATACAACTTAAATTGTAAATTGATACGTGGTGAGGTTATTTCATGGGTAGCAATAAACAAGAAACCCCCGTCAAAATTTCATACCTGCATGCTCTTTCTTTGTTCAGCATACAGTAGCCAGGAGGAAGCAATCGCAGTGACCATTGAGATAATGAATCCAACACCAAATAACACAGAAACACCATAAACAAGATTCCGAAGATTCTCGCGCACCGACATGCAGCTTTGGACGGCAGAGAACCGGAGTAATCTTCGTCCGGTATTCTTGTCCGGTACAAAGCATTTGCAAACTCTTTCATGTGCGGAGAACGTGCAATCTTGTAATTTACTGAGGTTCGAGTTGACGTCAGCAAGGAGGTACACGAAACTGACGAAACAGAACATCGTGCACACAATTGATAAGAACACGACACATATCACCTGAAACAGAAAACACGCATATAAATACACAAAATTGCAAAGGTTCCAAATGATACAGAACTTGAAGACTCCTACCATCTATGGAACTCCCTTTTGAAACACACACTACCGGGTGTCCTAAAAAAAGTACTCCTGCTTAAAAAATCACAAAAAATTAATTATCAAATTTTTTGATCAAATTTTCTTTTTGACTTGTTTTGTCAAGGATCCAAAAATATTCACAGATGATACAATGTCTGCTTTTGGCGTAGCAAGGAAGAAAAGTTACACGTTGAAAAACCTTATTTTGAGCTATACTTTTTAAGCAAAATACTCAATCTTGCCTAACAGTCTAAATTTTCAGATTTTTAATCATCATTTCCAATGACAGTTCGCATTTCTTTCTGTCATTAATGACCAAAATAGAAGCTATACAAGCACAACAATTGATCTGGCAATCATCAGTGCTCTTTCGCAACGATTCAAAACCAGGTAGCCTTAAAAAGAGCTGAACTTGCTAAATTCAAAACAAATTACAAAATCAGCTATACATAGCTGGGAAAATAATTTGGTCTTTGATATACATGCCAAAAAAGAAATTTGAAGATTCGCCTTTTAATGAAATTTTGGTGATTCTGTGATCTTGATTAACACAATGATACTCACTACCTGTAGTCTAGCTGCAAAGTCAGAGGACTACACCAATGCGCCACAACACCAACAGAAAGTGTCTCAAAGACATCACCTTATCAAGGAGCTCGTGCTTTAAACTTGTCATAAGTCAGGACAATGAAGCAGACTTCGGTATTAAATCGCACTTATTTTCTGTCATGTATTGTTTAAACTGCCTTTCTTTCTTTTTTACATTTTTGTTAATTGCCTTGGGTTAGACACAGTCTTTTGCTCCCCGGGGGTATTCGTCCCAGTAGTATTATAGAGTAATTCTCGTAAGTAGTCTAGGTTGTAATGTGTATTGTAGCATTTTAATGGATTATAAAAAACCTAGGACAGTGTTGAAGGAGCTATAAAATGATGAAACATAAACTTACCAAATATTTCACCCTGCGTTTGGATGCAATAATTCCAATTAATCCCGTTAATACCATCTGCGAAAATAAGAAATGATAACATTATAAAATGTTTACTCCACAGGAGGATTGCATAACTTATTCAATAAATTAAAGGTACAGTAGAAACCCGCATAAAAGAACCTTGTTTTATAAGAACCTTGAGACTGAAATTCCATGGTTACAACTTCTTAAATAAGAACGCACAACAGGCTTTAAATTTCTAAATGTTCTTCTATAATAATTTGATAAATAGAACTTTACTTGAAAACAACAAAATCTTTCATGATGTAAACCTATTCATGATTTCCTGATGTTCCTTATCAAAAAGAAATATATATTGAAAAACTATTAAATTCATGGAAGGAATGCACTGGCATGTATCAAAACACATTTGCACTGTACAAACATAAGCACCCTTTTAAGAAGGACTTGATTATGGCATCAGTTAATCAAGAACCTCATTCAGGCTGCCTCAAGAAAACCTAGGTTCTTTTATGGGGGTTTCTACTGTAGGAGCATGACAAAACTTCAAACATTGGCGAGTAGTATGTTGATAATGTTTTAGTGCGCTTTCTGTCTTATAATCAAAACATTTTTAAGTACCAAGTGAAAGAACCAAGTACCAAGTAAAATAATTTTCAGCAACCTTTTTGGGTCAAACAGTAAATTAAAAGAGAATTCGATCTCCCTCATTTTAATGTAAGTTTAAAAGTTTAGAATGAAAATCTATGAATGAACCACTTGATAATTGATAGGCACGAGTCGCGGTTTCACTCCTTGCTAGAAATTTAATAAATTTGGTTTCCCAAAATCAAGTCGTTAGTACAACTGATTGATCTCCCAATGGTTCGGTTAGATCTATTTTATCCAGGCCAGGTGCATTGCAGACTGATTTTTTAATCCTCTCCAGCCACTAAATGAGTGTCAAGTTACCAAAACCACAGTTTTTGACGAAAACACAGGCCTAAAATGAGGAGGCCATGAGCCGTTTCGTTGTTATGTGCGCTCACATCAACAACATGGAAAGGATTTCAAGCGTCATCGCTATTGGCTGATAGTAGGTATTTTCGCNCACTCGATAATTGATAGGCACGAGTCGCGGTTTCACTCCTTGCTGGGAATTTGATAAATTTGGTTTCCCAAAATCAAGTCGTTAGTACAACTGATTGATCTCCCAATGGTTCGGTTAGATCTATTTTATCCAGGCCAGGTGCATTGCAGACTGATTTTTTAATCCTCTCCAGCCACTAAATGAGTGTCAAGTTACCAAAACCACAGCTTTTGACGAAAACACAGGCATAAAATAAGGAGGCCATGAGCCGTTTCGTTGTTATGTGCGCTCACATCAACAACATGGAAAGGATTTCAAGCGTCATCGCTATTGGCTGATAGTAGGTATTTTCGTGCTCCATATTCGACGTTTAGAACTTAAGGTTCGATCATTCGAGCTCCATTTCGAACTCCAAAAAAGAGCAGAGGAGGCGATTGAAAACAGTAGAGCCCCTGCGGAGCTATCTCAAGATCTCAATGCGTCTTCAACAGCGGTGTAGCATAGATATTTGCGCGGACATTATTGATGCACTTGACAAACAAACGAAAAATGACCCTTGTCTGGGCAGCACTTAGAACTTACCGCAATTTTCGTTTGAAAAGTATGCCGAAAGAAAGACTCATTGTCCATTTTGACACAGGCAACAGTGACAATATTTGATTTTTAAAGTACACAACGTTTTCCTTCAGAAGACCTTATTTACTCAACTGAAAGAGAGACAGGCAGCTGTCCCATTTGGGATCCATGTGGGGCAATATAAACTTGGCTCTAATTCAGGGTTTAACTTTCAATTATGCAGTGAAAAGGATAGTTCTCACAGCTCACAGGTCACATAAATTGCATGCTTTCTGCCCATAGCACTTTGTCATGCATTACTTTAAGATTTAACGACGTCTTTGCCAATTTAAGAAAATTATTGCATGAAATATTGGCCTCAGGTGGGGTGAATAGCCGAGCGGTTTCCCAATTCCTGTTAAGTAACTGAAGTTAAGCTTGGTCGGATGAGGTCAAAACCTGGATGGGTGACCTTCCAGATGCAGCAAGCATGGTAGGCCTAAATTAGCTAGAAATAGGTAGAAATCTTTCAAGCCCAGTCAAAACAAAATAATGAATGAAAAAAGTTTCTTGAAAGTGACGCCTCTTGATGTAAATAAGTGTATTTTTGGGGTCGCACAAAAGAACTGCAACTAAGGTAACGTTCTATCTCTGCGTCTCAAACGCGAAAATGTGGGTTTCACCGTCATAAAACTTCAAGCTATAGAGATTCGCGGTAAGCAATGAAATAGAAGGCTCGTGTCTGGCGTGTGTCAGTGGCGACGTTGAAGAAAATATGAGATAATGTGAACAATGACGAGCTGATCTTCACAGTTGATCAGTGTGTTAGGTCGTCTTAGATTCACTCAAAATAGATCATTATGTATAGCGGGATGAACATTTCGTCATGCTCCGGGCAAACCAGCCTGCGTGCAGACTTTACTATTGTGGAGGAGTTAGAGGCGAAAAGGTTTTGATCAACAAGAAGAATTAACGTTTCAGGAGAGAAATTATGCAAGTAATTCAAACAATTTCAGGTAGAAGTCAAGGAAATTAATTCCGTTCCAGATACTGTAGAAGAAACAAGATTATTCCATGTTTGGAGTGAGACAATTATCTGCTAGAAAGAGCAACTCCTACACACCGCAAGCAAAGAATAAGTCCACAGAAATCATGCAACAATTTTGCAAAATTACAGGTGAAAGTGTAAGGAATTTCTTCATGAAAGAGAGCAAGATGAGGAGGATAAGCTTCGTATCATTTCGGATTTGAAGTCTACCTTCATTCTTGTAGAAGCAGCAAATTTGGATCAAATGAAAGAACTATGGCCTAAATAATTAATCAAAGATTAGGGGGAAGAATTTCTGGCATGGAAGCAAGGAAGATTAAGAAACAAAGCTTGTCTATCATTTTGGATTTGAAGAAAGTCTATGGTGTTGCATGCAGAAACATCATCCTTTGATTAAACCAAAGAAATTACGGCCTAACAATTCAATCAAAGATTTCATTAAATTTTAGGATTGTCACTCAAGAATTTCTTGCTAGGAAGCAAAGAAAAGAAGGAGAAAAAACCGTCTACTACTATTATCAATATTTCCGAAATTTAGTCAGCCTCCCGTCAGCCTTGCAAAGAGGACATTTCTTTTAATCAAAGCAAAAATTACGGCCTAAAAATCAGTCAAAGATCTCACTCAATCATAGGAAAGCGAGGAGTTTCTGGCATGGAAGCAAGTAGGATTAAGAAACAAAGCTTTGTCTATCATTTCGGATTTGAAGTCAGTCTGCAGCTAGTATAAAGATCACCTTTTGGTCAAAGCAAAAAGCTAGCTTCGGCCTACAAAGTTAATCAATTATTTCACTAAATTATAGGAAATTTACTCAGGAATTCCTTGCATGGAAGAAAAGAAGATACAGCGATAAAGTTTTGTATCATTTTGAATTTAAAGTCAACCTTCAGCCTTGTATGAAGAGCACTTTTTGATTAATCAAAGCATTGCGGCCTAAAAATGAATCAAATATTTCGCTCACCATAGCGGCTGTCACGTAGTTCGGAATATGATGCTGCACATGTTCAAGTGAAGTTGTAGTCTTCTGTAAACTGTAATGTCCAACTGCAAGCAAGGCTCCGTCTAAAAACAGCAAAAATGCGAAGAAGATAGCCGAAGTCTTTGAACAGCATGCAGAGCAAAAACCTTCATCTTTACGCCTCGAAGTAATTGACTCAGGGTAACAGGTGTTTCTTCTGCTCGAATGTTTTGTTTCAGAGTTCGAATTCTCTTTGTTTTTCTTTTGTTTCATGCGATACATCCCTTCGTATTTCGAATCCATTGTACACCTTAAAACCTGTCGTCTTTATAATTATCTATTTGTTCAGCAAATCCCGCTTTTCTTTATTTCAAAGTTGACGGAAAGTTGATCTCTGAACAATTGTTTTCAATGTATTACTTGATTAGCACGATGCATTCAAAAATAAAATATCTTGCTCGCAAAATCTTTTCATCAAAAACTCTCCTTCATGGAGCGACTTTCTTTCAGAGATATTCCACAACAGTTTCTGTTATCCTTCACTGAAGTTTCAAATTAATCAACATTGCTGTAAACACAAAATATTTCGGATCAAACTGTGAAATTCTCATCAATTAGGTTTGCTTCTATTTTTGTTCACAAGAGTTGCACTGCAGCAAAACTGTAACGTAAACACAATTCTTTGTCTTCAAACTGTAGTAAGGTTTGGTCAGTAGCTTGGAATCGCTCAGCAAACTAGGTGTATTTTGCACAGGAAAGCTTTGCCTTGCTTGGCTTTTGTCAGAATTTGAAATNCTCCTTCATGGAGCGACTTTCTTTCAAGAGATATTCCACAACAGTTTCTGTTATCTTTCACTGAAGTTTCAAATTAATCAACATTGCTGTAAACACAAAATATTTCTGATCAAACTGTGAAATTCTCATCAATTAGGTCTGCTTCTATTTTTGTTCACAAGAGTTGCACTGCAGCAAGACTGTAACGTAAACACAATTCTTTGTCTTCAAACTGAAGTAGGCTTTGGTCAATAGCTTCGAATCGCTCAGGAAATAGGTGTATTTATGTCAGGAAGCTTTGCCTTGCTTGGCTTTTGTCAGAATTTGAAATCCTTTTCTTAAGTGATGACAATCGTTAAAGATCTACAAAGAAAGAATAGAAATTATGAAGTTGAATAATTCAGACAGCATCCATGCATTCATACAAACCATCTCCCTATTTTGAGATAAAAACACTTCGAACAATAGACCTTTTAGCTATTCTGAAAAGAATCAGAATCGAAAGCTATTTTGCTACATTTTGTAGAATTTTCGAATTTGCACAATAGGGATAGAAGCTCTATCGCCACTCGATCGAACGCCGCATATAAAAATGTATAAAATAACGTTCCATCCACGCACTTTTATAGAATAGCTAAAAGGTCCATTCACAGTTCAAAGCGGAAGAATTTCCCATACCAACTTCCAATTTTCCCATTCACTAAAGATTGCAGTGAAAATGAAGGTGAAGTTGAAGTTACGGTTTTTTAGCGGGGCTCTACCTGGAATTGAGCTCTGTCCGCCTGGCTGCAAAGTCAGAGGATTACACCACTGCGCAACAATACTGTTCAAGAGAAGTCTTAACGTGTCCCTATTTGTTTGATTAATAACAGGCCGAAATTTCTTTCCTTTAGTATTAAAAACTGCATTTAACATGGTACATTTCTTCAAGATCTTGTGCAGCAAAAGCCAAAGCTTGCGTACGCCAGTACACGTTCTTTTTTATATAAGAAACTGGTTTATAAGAAACTAGTACTTAGATGGTGAAAAATTTAATAAACTCTAGTACAACGCTTGAGAATTGCTAAGAAAGTTTTAAAGCCAAATACAAGGATATCATAGGAAAATTGTCGTTGAGCCTTTATTTTTCAGTAATATTCATGATAAATTTATGTTTTGAATCAAATAGAACTCTCCTTCTTGCTAAAAATTGTGCTGTCTGTCAAGAAACGAATACGTGGCAGTGGTAGAAACTTTATGCATCCAAAAAATAAGAAACTTTTAGTACTAAAAAGCTGAAATTTTCACGTGAAATTAAGAAACTTTTAGTACTATGGGCTTATCCAAGTTTCTTATAAAAGAAAAAACGTTTAGGTGTCTCTGAAATACTCAACGAGTTTGTACCAGTTTCTATTCACAGCCTTACCCAATCTAAAACTGTAACAACATTTCCATTGACGAAACAGTCACTGTTCTCACTCTTGATCTCTCCAAACCCCTTTCCAAGAGCTCCAGTCCATTCATTCTAGCTCCAATCGAGACACTCTCTCCCAAATGCGGCACAGTAAACAAATACTGAACAACTATAACCCTTTAACAATAACCAATAACAATAACGAACTTTTTTTCCTTTACTATTAAAAAACTGCATTCAACATGGTACATTTCTTCAAGATCTTGAGCAGCAAAAGCCAAATATTGCTTATTGCGTACGCCTGTAGGTGTCTCCAAAATACTCAACGAGTTTGTACCTGTTTCTATTCACAGCCTTACCCAATCTAAAACTGTAACGACATTTCCACTGACGAAACAGTCACTCTTCTCACTCTTGATCTCTCCAAACCCCTTTCCAAGTGTTCCAATCCATTCATTCTAGTTCCAATCGAGACACTCTCTCCCAAATGCGGCACAGTAAACAAATAGTGAACAGCAATAACCCTGTTTAAATTTTCCCATGGCTTCGTTAGCTTAGCAAGTCTTCAGAAAGTCAATATACAAATATAAAATGTTTATTTGGTAACATGCTTTTGTGCTCGAGTATATTTAATGATGCAGTTTAGATATTTTGACGGTAAGTCAGAAAAGAAGGAATTTCATGGTTGAAATATTGCTAGGGCTGCTATGTAGTTCAGTATCTGGACCATTTGACCTTTTAGCTATTCTACAAAAAGAGTCTGGGTCGAGCGATATTTTTTGCCCCGCACCGAAGCGGGGCTCAGTCGTACTCTGTGCGTAGGTGATATACGGGGAGCGCATCTCAATATTTTCGTCTTTCCTGTCTTATTTTTCGTCCATCAGTCTATCAATAGCGATATCTACGAACATGTAATCAGTCTAGTCAGATATAATAATAATGATAATAATTTCTTTATTTTAGGTTCGCTTCTGGTCTAGCTAAAGCTAATTAAATGGAATCTAAGCATATATAAGCCCTTGATAAAAATAACTACGCAAAGACAACAGGCTATCACGTGCCGCACCATATTTGGGTAACTGATCTCGTCAACAGGAAATACTGATATCTGATAGGCTAGAATTTGATCGCAAGTGGCTTGAGCCACTTTTATATGCTTACATTCCCTTTAATGCCAACCAAAACATAAATACATGTGGCGTTAAAGTGGCGTTAGAGCTTCTGTCACTATTGTCCACATTATCGTTCGATCCAGATTCTTTTTTAGAATAGCTAATAGGTCTGTTCTACTACTAGGTCTTTCCAAAAATTGGCCTTTCTTTGAAAACAACGAAGCAGTTAGGCCTATTTGCGGCGCAGGTTGACATAAAAGCGAGCAGAATTGACCTGGGTTTATCGCCGTCAAAAATCGAGCAATAAACAACTTTTGACACATCCCCGTTAAAATGGATTGGAAAGAATAATTCTGAAGATATCTTATTTGGTCTTTTATGGAAAACTAATAAAGAAGTTAGGCCTATTTGCGGTTCATTTAG
>REGL01000032.1:317930-329855 GCA_004194395.1 Aurelia aurita complex sp. Pacific | reverse complement strand
CATACAATTCCCGTGTGGATCAGCCTCTTTCATGGCAATCCTCCGCAGTGCTCAAGACAACCAGCAGCTTTGTTGCAAAATGATTACTGATACCCCAATCATTGATTAGTCGTTTTATCACCACCACTTATAGCGATGAATCATAATTACTAGCAGCCAATACGATCAATAGCGATCAATAATCGATCATTTAGCGATCACCGGGCATCGGTTCATTGATGGGGATTTGATGCAATACTTCATCAAGCAGCTGAAGTGCTCGATGTAACCTGATCTCAATCCAACATGGCGTTTGTTTTATTGATTGCCTCGGATAATCCGGCCCCCAGCCCTTCACAAAACTCAGCCGCAAAATACACAGCCGCCTCAAATCATCAACACCAATTGAGGCCGCTGGATGAGCAATAGTAAACGCGGCTCCTGACCCACCTGCGACAGCCGCTACTTGAGCAGCCGCTGCGGCCTGAGCTGATGAGGCTTGCTGCCTCATTTGGTCGTAACATTGACGCAAATCAAATATTTTTATATAAGCTTGAGGGTATATTTTATGAACGGCGTCACCTGGGGATCTTCCAGCTTGGCGGTCCAGGAAATAGCTCTGCACGAAGACACTCTGGTCGCTAAGGCAACGTACCCATACATCTCCTTCTCCGCGTTTATCAAGTTGTATGCCACGGCCTAAAATGTAAAGTAAAAGATAGTGGAAACCTCCCAAAAGTTCAATGTCAGTTCATGGGTAATAATGCACCGTTGATGTGGCCTACTCGAAGATCTAAACACAAATTAAATCAACCTTTTCGAAAGAGCAACATAGGGCAAAGTGGTCTATCTTACCTAGGACCTAAATTCTGGAACAATCTAAACTCTGACCTAAAGTCTGCTAAAAACGTTAACAGTTTCAAGCATAAGATAAAGGACAATTTCTTTAAAGACCTCCAAAATCAAGAAAACAGCCCCTATACATATTATTAAATTTCTAAAAACTGCATAAAAACACCATATCTAAAAACAGGCTGTTTAACTTTCTTAAGAATGTGCCATTACTTTCTACTTTTCGACACAAAATATTTCTGTCTCTTTTTTTTCATGAAAAATTTTCTTTTCTATAATACCCCTGGAGGGACCATTATGGAAACAAGGTTGTACTGACCTTTTAATGCTATCCCTGCCATTTTAAACTAGGGGTGTTTTTATACTAGATCTTAGTTTTTATTATATTGTACTCATGTAAATAACCAATCTTTCCTTTCGTAAAATTTTTTCATATTACATTTAATTTTTAGTTTGTATGGCAAAATTTTACATACATACATACATATTATGATCAAAATTGTATTCGTATTCGCTGCGTCTTCTTTTTCTTCCATGGAATTGCAAGTAAAGCTTGACAATGTTGCTAAATTCCTTCGTTCTTCTGTCCTCGTTATCCTCAACAATTAAATTGGACGGTTCATAGGCGTGGAGACAGGGGGCTGCTAATGTTAGAAAAGTTTGCAAAATTCAGCCCATAATCGGGCAGAAATCCGCCTTTAGTCTGGCAAAATTTTTGTAAAACAATGGATTTTTTCTCGGGCAGCCCTGCCAAATTCTATCCTCTCAGTATTCTCAAAAATTTAGCGAACAATGTACTTGAACTGACTCTAAAGTTCACTCGCCAAACTGGTCGATTTAACTAAGGAAATTCACAGCGTTTGCTTACATTTCATAATCCCCAAGTCCCTTTGCTTCTCTTCCTTTTGCTGTAAGTTTGTTTCACATTTTATGTTAGACTCATTGGGCACAAATCCATTCTAATTTGAAAATCGAATCTCCAGTTCACCCATTCTTGTGAATAAGACCTGATTGCCCAAAGTTAGCTCGACATACAATGTAAGACGAACCTTAGTATTTATCAGTAGAAATTGTTCATGTGTATTTTTCGTAGCTGTACATTTAATTTTAGTTTAGTTACACGTTCTCTATGTTAATGACTGCGGAGTTGTCATGGTCTCTTGCACTCCGTGGTATCGCCCTTGTAGTGTAGTAAAATAGCTCGTACGTAGTGCGTTAAGTAGCTAGTTTGTAAAAAATTTTATATTGAAAAAAAAACACAATTTAGAACACTTAACAATATGTAATAGCGCCTTTTCACTAGCCTCTGTTCGATGAACATTAGACAGCTGACCGAGGCAGAATCTGTTGCCGCCATTCCCAGAGGCGTCGACGTACCCATCAATAATAACACTTGGGCATTTGGCGGGAACTTTGAATACTTCGCCAACTTGTTGATCAAGTTCGTAATAAGCAATTGATGACCAATATTCTGGCTCTGCAGAAATAAGGGAACAATCATTTTCAAACCTGGGTACCAGGGCGGAGGATTTTTGACAGCTTGTTTTCATTTTTCTTAGGGGGTACGGAAATATCAACAGAAATTTTTATGAGGTAGAAACGATTTTTCTTGATATACTTAATATGAAATCATCAATCATCATTTGCAAGAAAAATTAACAGACATCTAGAGATGATGAAATACTCGAACGTCTGAAAATTGCATTAGACAACTTGGCACAAAGAGGTCTGGGTGGGGTACCAAACCATTTTGCCGAAAGATGATGGGGTACAGAAACATTTCCTTATTTCAGATGGGGTTGCAGATATTCTGAAATGGGGAATAAAATAATCAAATGCTGTATACGCCAACAAGAACTTCAAAAGTTAGCATTACTTTAACTTTATCAAAGAATTTTCAAAATAAGATTATATAATTTTACATGATTTTCTTTATCGTACGTATTTGCAAGACCCATTGTAAATCAGTCCTTTGATTGACATGGCAACCCAGACTTATGGCCCGGAATCCCTTGTTCCCTGCACTCTTTAACTTGATGATAGCGCTTCGGTCAACAAAGACTCATAATATTACTCTGAAAAACCTGACCCTATTTAGGCCCAAATATGCGATATCCCAGCAAACCAATTAGATTGCGAGATTTGTGGATTGATTACTATGATGACGGCCATCATGATGAAACTTTCGATTCGATTGAACAACTGATAAAATTCGGAAGAGATTCGAGATTAGAGGCCGTGATTCGAGGCCATGATTCCATCATAATGCAACTGACGAATGCATATTGCAGGGCCAGATTTTTCACAGTATCATTATGAGTCCCCGTTGAGCAAGGTTTACCGCAGGGATACAAGGGACTCATCATTATTAGTCTACTGACTAGTCCACTGAGGTCAGGATTAAGCCCAGAACGTTTGGTTTCATAAGCTCTAAGCAATATGCTGCTTTTAAAGTTATTTGGTGTATTAATTCCAGAAAAATGTTTGCTAAATTTAATAAATTTTGTTTCAATAAAAATTTAGAAAACTCACTTTCTATTGTTTATATTCTATTGTTTACTTTGTGTTTGCTCAAAACACAAAGCAATTCAAAAATATGATTAAGAGCTGGAAAGGAGACACTTGCAGTTGCAACATCTGCAGATGATGTGTACATAGATTCATGTATATATTTTACGTTTATATTATGTTTGAACTTTGTATTGTAAATAGTTGGTATTTATTAGTTTTCTTTAAAACTATTGCTCGCACCAACTGTAAATAAATCAATTATTATTATTATTACTATTTATGGTTGACCCCTATGATCTCTTAACGGTGAAAGTAATGTACCACTTACGTTTATGCCTTGATAATGGTCCTGCCAACTGGCCTTGGGTTGCCTGTGGTGTATCCATGTGATGAGATGACATCGTGCTGTCTGCTGGCCCTGTGGTAAACAGAAAATACACAGTAATGTATGAGTATCTTTAAGGCTGATTTCCAGTCAGTTGCATTTTCCGAGCGGCCGTAAGTTATTTTGCATGCGAGAGAAAATGTCGCTCTGAATTGAATAGAAAGTTAGGGCTGAGCGACCTTTTATTGTCTACAATTCCGCCCGCTCAGCAAATCCCACTGACTGGAAATTAGCCTTTATTAGGCTCCAGTGACGATGTAGGCGCTGAAGTTTACGGAAAACCTTCATTGTCACTGGGGACGAGGTTGGGGGCTTCAACTTAGGTTTTGAGACCTTGTTTTAGCCAATCTTACAAGTGGTTAGTGATTTATGGCAAACGAAAGTAAACACAGTGATTGCCTCAGAAAGCAGAGCTTTCTATAGCATAAACTGCGATTTTTAAACATTTTTATACGAAAGGTTCGATTAAAGGGAATGTAAGCATATAAAAGTGGCTCAAGCCATTTGCGGTCAAATTCTAGCCTATCGGATATCAGCATTTCATGTTGATATAAATCAGTTACCCAAATATGGTGCGGCATATGTTACAGCCTATTGTCTTGGTAAGGTTATTTTTATCAAATGCGTATATATGCTTAGATTCCCTTAAAGTGGAATCATAGCTTCTATTACTGTGTAGCTATATTCGAAAATTCTATACGATGAGTAACGATATCGTTCGATTACAATTCTTTTTTAGAAAGGCTAAATGGTTTACTCAAAGGACACTTACAGAAACTTGTGAGTGGCATCATAGCTTCTATCACTGTGTACATTCGAAAATTCTATACGATGAGTAACGATATCGTTCGATTCAAATTCTTTTTTAGAATAGCTAAATGCTCTACTCAAAGGCTACTTACAGAAGCTTGTGCTGGGCATAGAATGCGATGGACCTCCCATAGAATGCTGTGATTGAGAAGGTGGCATCGATGAATGAGATTGAAGAGGGGATGAGACGGGCGTGCTTGGATGATTACTCCAACCTGTAAACAAAATCAAACATAAGCTACAAGGCGTCCCAAAAATTGTGCCCCGTTTGCCTGAAGATGGCAACAAAACAGCAAACGATTCCCAGCAAACTTTTGCATGATGTTGCTCTTCAGACATTCAATTAAAGTTTGCTACCATCCCCGTAAAAATCCGTTGAAAAATGATGAATCTATGACCTTCAGGAGACCAAATTTGCCTGATGACTGAAACCAGCGGTCGGCCTTTTTCTCTTACTACTTTCCAGCGATAAACAGGTTCATGGATGAAATGACAGCCTCTAGTGTCATTGCTCTCGTGAAAATTCTAATAATTATCAGGGAGTTTTCAACTATTTCTTACCTCACAGAAACTATTTCTTACCTCACATGAAGCCATTTATCGCTGCAAAATAGTGAAACAAAATGGCCGACCGCTGGTTTCAGTTATCAGATAAATTTGATCTTCTGAAGTTCATAGCTCCATCACTTTGCAACGAATTTTTACGGGGATGGCAGCAAATTTTATTTGAACATCTGAAGAGCAACATCATACAAAGTTTGGCGAGAATCTTTTGCCGCGTTTTGTCGCAATCGTCAGGCAAACGGGGCACAATTTTTTTGGGACACCCTGTACTTTTCATTTCAGAATTACCATACTCCTGTGACTATGGAATTACTGACTGTTTTTCCAACCTCGAAAGATGCATTAATAACTGCTACTTGCAGGCTCAAGCATTTACATTTATCTTGGGAAAGGTTGCGTTGTTCGAAGATTTTAGCTGCCTTCTTCGAAGCACCGAGAAAAAACCACTGTTTAGATGGGCCGTTTCCAGAATAGACCTTGTAGCTATTCTGTAAGAGAATCTGGATCGAGTGGCATTTATATACCTTTTTAAATAATAAAGGTTCGAATGAGTGGCGTCAGAGTTTCTATAACTGAGGTGCACATTCGAAAATTTTACAAAATGTATAAAAATATCGTTCGATTCAGATTCTCTTTTCGAATTGCTAAACGGTCTATTCCTGCCACAAAAATCCTGCTGGACACGAACTTACTTTGAGGTTGGTGCGATGAACCTGACTGTGATACAGACGACAGAACACTTGGAGGTCCAGGTTGAGACGAGGCTCCGTGCAACCCAAGTGGCGTATGCGAGGCTGACGATGACGTAGGTGATTGTAGAACAGAGGGCTGGGGATGAGTTGACTGGCCTAATGATGTCATCATGCTCGAAGAACCAGAAATACTGGATGGCGTAGAATGGCTAGAAGATTTAATATGACTAGAAGACCCCATATGAGTTGGCGATGCTAGGTGCCCGGATGAACCAAGGTGCCCAGATGATGATCCAAGATGCCCGGCAGATGATGGTCCAATGTGCCCAGATGATCCCAGGTGCCCAGACGAAGAACTCAATGATGCACCAGCTGTAGAGGGACCCAGATCGCGATTCAAGTGTCCCGAGCTACTAGAGGAACCCATTAAGACACCTGGTCCACTTCCCAGTACACTAGTGCTATGTTGACTTCCATGAGGAGTACCATGAGGTGTCCCGTGTGGAGGAGCATGCGAAGGGCCATGTCCCGACATATGAGCCGGGTGGTGGTCATGGGGACTTGAAAGCATGGGTGGCCCCCCTGAGTGACCGTGTCCAGGTGGTGGTCCGTGTCCAGGGGGTGGCCCGTGCGACGGTGGCCCATTCATGAGTGAAGAATTGGGTAGTGGAGTTCCTGGATGAGGTGGCCCATGACCACTATGCCCACTGTGACCACTGTGGCTACTGTGTCCTCCATGGCCGTGAAGCCCTGGTCCGACGCTTGGTGGGCCAGCTGAGTGTGATGAGAGGTAACTGTCACCCATAGGGTGGCCGCCAAGTTGACCTGGAAATATAAAGAAGAACTTTAGATTGTTGGAATAAATTTGAGATCAGCAAAGTAATGAAAATGAAGAGAGTCCTAACACTAATTTTTTCGCTTTTTAAAATATGGATTGTGGAAATCACGTTTTCTTTTCTTAAGAAATTAGTTTATAAGAAACTAGCACTAGGATGTTCCAAAATTCAAGAAACTCTGCTGCTTGGTTACTTATCGCGATATCAATAAATTTCCGCGGCAGATTTGCAACAAAAAACCCTTCGTTCCTTCCAAGCCATCTATTTCAAAGAAAACTGTAATAGAGTTAGGGCTCAAATCTTTAAAAATGTCGGTGTAAAAATTTATTGCAGTTTTCTTTGAAATAAATAGCTTGGAAGGAACTTGGGGCTCTTTGCTGTAAATCTGCCGTGGCAATTTATTGATATCTCGATTAGTTTCAATATGGCGGCATTTATCAAATTTGAGGCAATTACGTCATCAAATTTCTAAATAACAAACTAGAAAAGCTACAGATTTCTGCTTGCCACCATTTGTAGACCTTCCTAAACTATGGTTTTCTTGAAGGTTATATCATGCTTCCTCTCTTGGTTTAGGTTTTATGATGATTTAAATGTTTTCACAATTTTCCATGAATTTTTTCAAAAATAATTCAATTGCCGCCATTGTGAAAAAAATCAAGATATCGAAAAATTTCCACTGCAGATTTACAGCAAAGTATCATAAGTTCCTTTCAATCCATCCAATTGAAAGAAAACTGCTATAGAATTTTACACCGACCTTTTTAAAGATTTGAAAGATTGGAGCCCTATGCTGTTTTACAGCGAGCTTTTTCAAGATTTGAGCCGATTGAGTTAACTGAATATAAATACGTGCTTTGCATAATATGACGCCGTGATTCTTGATTCTTTCCGTTCTAACTTTTGGCATCCTTAAGTCCATACCATTACGCCTTGTTGCTTTTCCGTGTTCTAGTTTAGTGAAATAGTAATGAAACTAGAACACGAACGGACCAATATCAACAAACAAGGTATCTATGTTCAAATTAACGTTTGAGGCAAGTCTTTAAAATGGCTTCCCTTTCATTTGAGATAACTTCTCATCACAGGACCTGACCAAAGCTGTTTAATTGCTTGAGACACCCGGTACGAATAGAATGTAAATACAGTATGAGCTTTGCATAATAACTGCATCCCACAGCTAGCAGTGTATCCACTGAGAACGGGGGTCGTGCTTACGTTTACCTTCCCAAACTTTACCAGATTTGGACGCTCGATCCAAACCTCTTCTCCAGCAAGTAAAAAAGTCTAATGTTTCAAACACCGAGTACAAATTGAATATAAATACGTGCTTTGCATAATATGACGCCGTGATTCCTCCCTACTTTCCATGATCTTTACATGAGTTTCTTCTAGCATAGTTGCTGGACTCCTTGGATCCGGCATCTGCATTACTAAGTAGTAAAGATAAAAATTCTCAAGATGAAAACAAATTTAACATCCACAAATTTCACCTATTTTTTCGAAAATGAAAGCATCATTTTGAAGATAATTCTTTGTACTTTACAGAGGAAAAAACTAAACATTCATATCTTTTACGATTGCCTGGATATAGGTGGATTTTAACGAGCATTATCAAAAGATGGCTTGGTTGAAGCCACAAAACAAACTGCAGAAATCAATGGAGAACAATGGACACGTGTTTACAGATTTGTTTACAGTTTGGCAACGGAGCCCTTTTAAGCCAAAAGATAACTGTACTGTATGAAAACCAATGATTCGCTGAGATAATTGACAAATCCAAAATATGTATAGTACTTACTTAAATGTGGCATGTGGTTTGGTGATGTCATCTGGGGTGGATGAGAATAAGGGCCATAACCATCAGGAGCCATAGTTGGTCCTTGACCCATTCCAAGAGACAACTGACCTGTTGACATGAGTAATATTACAAAATTGTGGGCAGAAACATACACCGCAACATGACAAAAACAATAGCAAATGTGTGTGAAGTTATATTTCACCAATATTTCGTCCTGCCATGTAGGACTTCTTCAGGACAGTTTTGTTCAGGATTATATTCAGTTAAATTCAGTTATATATTTAAGTATTATATTATTATATTCTCCTGATGATGACCACACGGTCGAAACTAGTTGGGAATTCAGAAAGAATTTATATATATTTATTCCTGCTCGTCTTCATTTTTGTTCATCTTTTTAAGTACTATATATATATATTTAAGTATTATATATAAGTATATATCGGTAGAGTAAGTAGTAACATGTATTGTAAGAATTTTATCTGGATATAAAAAAAGAGAAAAAGTTCAAATCTTCAAAATGAAATACCTGGATAAGATGGGGTTGGTTTAAAGTCATCACTGCTCGTTGGGCTCAGAGCTCCACTTCCATCTAAAAAAATAAATAACAACGGTTATATTTTTCAGCAGGTTTCATGGAGGTTTAAGTGATATGATAAACATTTATTTTGACACTTGTGGAACTGATTCCAAGGCTCCTGAGAGGCACAATATGTGATTGGCACAATATACTTTAATTTACTTTATAATACTTTATATTATAATTTACTTTATAATACTTTATACAATATACCTGAGAGGCACAATATGTGATTGGCACAATATACTTTAATTTACTTTATAATACTTTATATTATAATTTACTTTATAATACTTTATACAATATACCTGAGAGGCACAATATGTGATTGGCACAATATACTTTAATTTACTTTATAATACTTTATATTATAATTTACTTTATAATACTTTATACAATATACCTGAGAGGCACAATATACTTTAAATCCTTTGTGCCCAATAAATGATGGTATTGAGGATACGGAGCACTTCTTGCTGCTCTGTCATGCTTATGATATGCACAGACGTGATCTTCTCGACAGCGTTAATGCAATATTGCGGCCTCACGGCCTATCAAACTTTTCAAATCAAGAACTATTGCAAATACTCCTTTATGGCCACGGACAAGTACCTTTTGATTCAAATACAAAAATTCTTGAGGCGACATTGAAATATATTAAGGCCTCAGAACGCTTCCAATAAATTCCTAAAACCAGCATGGGCGTTGGGTTTTTTTTTTTTTTTTTTTTTTTTTCGGAGCACTTCTTGCTGCTCTGTCATGCTTATGATATGCACAGACGTGATCTTCTCGACAGCGTTAATGCAATATTGCGGCCTCACGGCCTATCAAACTTTTCAAATCAAGAACTATTGCAAATACTCCTTTATGGCCACGGACAAGTACCTTTTGATTCAAATACAAAAATTCTTGAGGCGACATTGAAATATATTAAGGCCTCAGAACGCTTCCAATAAATTCCTAAAACCAGCATGGGCGTTGGGTCTTTGGGGGGATTGCGCAGTTTCGTGTGGTCTTTTTGGGGATCTGATACTTATGCTCTAACTCTTTCGTGTAATCCTTTCCTCCTTTATGTTTAGTGTGGCGTCGTCTGTTATGCCCGGTCGCCCATTACGGCCGATCAGCAAGTATACTAGCTGGTTGGCTTTCTGATTATACTTTTTGAGGACAAATTCAAATTTGCGACAATATGGACATAATGGGCGACACCACTGTTGTCATTTTCATAGTTTGTAATATTTGTCTCTATGTTAATTGTAGGTTTTAGGGTTGTTATGTATTTCCATGCTCCCCTTGCTTTTGTTTCGTAATGTTGTAATTGTTTGTTATTGTAAATTTTATGAGAATATAAAAAAAAATATGTGAAATATTTTCACACAAATAAATAGCATTGTATGTAGCATTGTTTTGGCATAAGTAGCCAAAACAACATAAGATAAAACAAATTCTTACTTAGGCTGCCTCTTACAAAATCAAAATGGTCCAGATTTCTGTCCTTAAAGTTAGTTGACAGAGGTAAATAGTTAACTCAAGAGCTGCATATGCAGGTCTGAAATTAGCCGGTTGTGTTTGATGATTTTGATATGTGCGTGCATATTGTTTAGCTAGGGGAACAATAGCGTGTGTAGGCATTTCTTTGTTCTATTTATAAATTACCTCTATTTTGCTTCGTCAACTAAGTTTTAAAAATAAAGGCTGTGTTGGAGAGCATAGGGCTCAAATCTTTCAAATCTTAGAAAAGGTCGGTGTAAAATTCTTTTGCAGTTTTCTTTGAAATGGATGGCTTGCAAGGAACTTATGGTACTTTGCTGTAAATCTGCCGTGGAAATTTTTTGATACCTTGATTTTTTTCAAAATGGCAGCAATTTCATTCTTTTTGAAAAAATTCATGGAAAATTTTCAAAAAATTTGAACAATCGTAAACCCTAAACGAATAGAGGAAATATTATATAACCTGAAAAGAAACCATAGTTTATGAAGGTCTATAATATGGTGGCAAGCAGAAATCTGTAGCTTTTCTAGTTTAGGGTTTAGAAATTTGATGACGTCATAGCCTTAAATTTAATAAATGCCGTCATATTGAAACTAATCAAGATATCAATAAATTGCCACGGCAGATTTACAGCAAAAACCCTAAATTCCTTCCAAGCCATTCATTTCAAAGACAACTGCAACAGAATTTTACACCGACCTTTTTAAAGATTTGAGCCCTATGTTGTGTTGGAGCACATTTAGAGTGGTAATGAAAAGAAAGGAAGTTTTTTTTTACATTCCATTAAAAGCTTACAAAATGAGCTACTAACTAACTACACTACTTACAAAATACTATACCCTACTAGTAAAACAATACCATTAGGAGCGAAAAACAATGACTACCTCATGGCGACATAAAACAGAAAATAGGAACAAAGCACTATACGTTACAACTAGAGAAAGGGAAAAAAATAGCAGTTACTAAAAGAGAGGTGGTGGTTGTATGACTTAGGGACTTGCCAATCAAATCGACCAGTTTTATGGATAAAACGTAGAGCTAAAAGAAGTATGTTTTTATTAAGATCGTCTGGAAGGTTGTTATCACCATACAATAAAATCTTTAGTAGAACATAATTTGAAAGATTGAATGATAGGAAGTTACCTGAATGAGATGAGATTGATAGACCAGAAATATCTGAAAGAAATGAACAATTCAATTTGAATAAATGTGCAAAAGGACGGCCAATAAAATGACTGTCATTAAAAAAAGAGCAGCACCAGAAGAGAGGACTCAAACGATCAAGTCCTCCCCACTTGCTAAAGGTTGCCTTTGATTTTCAATTGAAAATGCCATGAAATTACCATCTAGTATATATCCGTATTTAATAGTTTATATGTAGCTCTTTGTAATTGTATATTTGATAGTATTTAGTTGCATGATG
>REGL01000032.1:283992-304814 GCA_004194395.1 Aurelia aurita complex sp. Pacific | reverse complement strand
AGTTTCTTGTTGGACAGTGTTAAGCAAGGGTGCCTACCTTGTAGGAACTGTGTTTTTTATTTTCGTCACATAGTAGCTACGGAGAGTAATATTGCTGTCCTGTCAAGTTAACATAAAAATAATTTAGTGGTTTCAAATTCCGGTGTTGATGTAATACGAGATCAACTATTATACGAGATGACCACAAGGGAACCAGACAGCGTGATGTTTGGTTGGTCAGCACTAACAGATGTTAGAATTTGAAAATCGCTGTTAACTTTAAAAAGTTTTTTATATGTTATACATGGATTAAGATGACAGCGATTACTCTGTGTACAATGTCATAAAAACAGTACTGGGAATAAACACAGTTCCTACAAGGTAGGCAGGCACACTTGTCTTAAGATTGAGAAATGTCTTAAGCTGAGAGAATCATTCACAAGCTATTTGATTTCTGCACACATGGAATATATTTCATTTCACTGACACCCATTGGGAGTATCATTTGAGTTTGTTGGGCCACTTTTGGAGAAGAAAGAATCAGTTCTGTAGGATGACAATTCAGGTTTATCAAGTTCAGTCTTGGCCTCTTTGATGTCATTGTGAATTGCATCAATCAATGCCTCTAAAATGAAAAATAAAAACAGTGATGTGAAAAAGTTTTCAGGACTAGTATGACAAAAAATAGCATTTGCCATTTAATTTCATTTTCATGAAATATTCTCAGCTAAACTTACATGATAGTCTAATATAAAAAGATGATATAATATCTTTCGAAAGAACGCTTACAAGTGTGAGTACATGAACAACATCTTTCTATCTTACTAAAGGTGCTGATGAGGACAAGTGAAATACAGTAACTCATAATGAACTTTCGAGCCATTTGTCGTCAACGACTTGGTCAATGAAATAAGAATATATAAAATGCTGTAATATTAACTACTGTACATGAAAATTTTATTCATTTGTTATAATTGCTAATAACTACTCAGAACAAAGTCCAGTTGGGAAGAAACAGAAATAAAAAAGAAACACCAAGAAAGAGGATTGGGGTTTAATGGATTGTTAGATAGTCTGTAATCAAGAAACTTGCCATGAGACCGTGACGTATCTGGAACGTTTTGGCTCAGACTAGAACCATTTTAATCATAAGGTTTTAATCATAAAAGAATTGTGAGAAATTATTAGATATCAATTTCAGGTTGTAGAAAGTTGGAATCATGTTGACCACCAACAGAAAATGTTGATCTCATACTGGTCACAGACAAGCATCAGATGAAGAAACAAGAAACAAGACACAATCTTCTCATACCTAATGAGTCATAATTCTTTTCTGGCCGGATGTATCCAAGGATAACAAGTTTCAGCTCTGAGCCATAGAAATCCTCTTTAAAATCATGAATCAGGTGAGCTTCCTATAAAGGATAAGAAATATTATCAAACTATCAATATTTTTAAAAATCTTAAGTCTTGAAAAAAAAAATTTGAATTAACATTTGAATGTTCATTGTTGATGCTTCAAATTTCTAATTTTGATACCGGGTAGAACATCAGCACTTGTGCTGCCTATTTAGCAACCTGCCTAAAAAAAACTTTCTTTAAAAATATGTACTAAGAATAATTACGATGTTTCAGGCTCAAATCTTCCTCAGGTATCATGATACCTTACAAAGAATTAAGTTCATAATGTTCTGAATATTTTCAAAGAAATTACTCCCAATCTTTGATTCCTGGTTTAAATCAATAAAACTGTATAAAGGAAGTTCAGATGCAAAAAAGACAAGATATTTAGCACACTGAGGCCTTTCTGACTTGTGTCTTCATCAGAGTCAATGGCAGACACTTTGCCAAATATTGGGGGGCGAAACTATTGTTTCAGTTAAAAAGCATTTTTTATTTCTATTGTTTTTGAAAAAACATCTTTGTTCTAGCGAACATTGGGGAGGGCGATCACACCCCCTCACCCCCCCCCCAGTGTCTGCCAGCGATCGGAGTGTGACTTACAAAACTAAACTAATCAATAAATAGATATCTGTCTGAAATGGAATTGGATCACGTCAAGAATAGTTGTAAATAGAAAGAGACTAAGCAATGATCCCTGGTGAATTAACAAAACTTCAAAATTGAGACTTGAAAATTGTTGAAGTGAACTTACCAATGATTTTTTGGTATTTTTGTAATATGGATTCCATCCAATACTCAAGACTGTTTTGAAAATTTCACCTCCATCTACATTTGATAGTCCATAATAAATTCCTGTCGTCATTGGTGGAGGGAGACTGTTCACTACTGATTCTGGCATGTTTGCTGAAAGAGAAATAAAAATTCAACTAAAATATGAAGTACTCTGACGACAGTGACAGTAATTTTCTAATTACTACTAATAAATACTTATTTTTGTTTGGCTTCTCTAAATCTAACATTCATTGAACATCTACTGAAGGATTTAACTATTCTGTTTTGTTTGTTGTAAATTCTAGCAGTTTCAGAGAAGTTTTTAACTTCATTAATTTGTTTTTTACTTCATTTCCAGCAGAAGAGTATTCTGATGTAGGCCTAATCATGATTTGGATGGAACATAATCAACAAACAAAATTTAAAAAATCTTTCTTTAAAAATCTTACCAGTGGGTATTCCCAGCTCCTTGCTTCCACGACCAAATCCTTTCACTACTTCTCCCTTCGCATAAAACGGCAAACATGCCATGATGTCTTCTCTTGTCGATGACAAACAACGAGTTAGAACTCGTGGCGTCTGTAGGCCAGAAAATGTTCGATTGGGCCTAATAAGTTGTGGAAGCGATGACAAACACTGCTTTATCAGTCGTGTCATGTGCGTACAGCTTTCGTGAGCGTTCTTCTCGATCTTATTGGTTAGAATGAAATAACAAATATTTCACAGATGGTAATTGATAGAGCAAAGTTATCAAACGAAAAACCTCAACTTTGCTGCGGATGTTTGTCGGCCATTGCGTAATTTCTTCCCTTTTGTTATGAGAAGGAAGTTGTTCAGAAACGAGGTTCGATTGATTGAATGATTGGTCATTTGATTAGTTGATTGATAAGTTAGTTGATTGGTAAAAGGGGGACAGAAAATAAGGGGTATGCGGCCCTAAACACAAATAGGGGTGAAAAGATGGATTGATCTTATCGGCTTGGACTTCATAATTCGCAGAAAAAGAATACTACATAAATAAATCAAATGAGCAAAGAGACACAGTGCTTCTCTTCGCAAAATCTAAGCGTTGAAAATAGTTAATTTTTATGATGCTGAAATGAAGAAACAACTAACTTCAATCTTCAATAACTTTTATTCCAAATTCATTTTTCATTCCTACTCCTTTGAAAACACGACCCCCTTCTAAAAGTTGGTACAAGCCCTCCCTTTTTTTCCTTCTGCCGCGCAGTGACAGGTTGTTGTTGTTGCTTCCTTGTCGCTTGGAAACTGCTATTTGGGAGGACTGTTAGTAGAGCTTCGCGAAATATGAGCCAGTTTTTGCCGTTATTTCTGTAAATTCCTGAGCGATAAAGACCCAAGAAAGGCAGAAAAGATGAAGCGAGTGTTTACAGTTCCCGAGAGGGTGCACGGTGGAACTGCGGTGAAGTTTTGTTGGCAGCAAGCACAAGGAAATTATCTTGCAGCGACAGGTATAATTTGGGCCTAAATTTTTTGTTAAGGTGGTAGTTAATGTTTCATTTGCAAAGCGAATAACTATGTCACCAGCTAAAAAAAACTATGAACGCAGATGATGGAAGCAAGAAAGTAACAATGAGAGACTGGGAAAACCAAAAACAGAACAAAAAATAGCACAGCAAGTACACAACTGTACACAAATATTGAGCTCGTTACTTGTAACATTACAAACATAACAAGATAGAAAGTTAATAAATTAAAAAGTTTCAACTTGAAATAACTGTCTTGTTATGTTAAGTTGTAGCATTACAACTTTAGCATTTCTAAAAGCCCTGTAGAAAGCCACCAAGAACTTTACTATGTATTTTAAACATCTATGTAGAGAATTCTTTTAAAGCCAGCATATCAAAAACTTCATTTTCCACAACTAAAAACATCTTACACTATTTCCATCCATGCAATCAGGCATCACATTTGGGTAAGCAAAAACAAACAGAAAAGTAATTAATTCAACAAAGGAAATTTCCCCAAAAGTACTCAAACTTGCACCAAATGTTCGAGCTTTCATATGCCAAAGATCTTTGGTGTAAAGCCTGGTTTCCTTTGAATTGCAAAGTGTCGCAGAGATCGCAATCGCAGAGTGTCCCAGCATTTTAGTACAGCAGTTTCCATTTGTCGCAATGTGTGAACCAAAATTCTGCGACACTTGTGACATGTTGCGATTTAATGGAAACCAGGCTTATCATACATGTATTCCAGTAATTATTAGACTGTTGCATTTTGTTTGGTTTTCTTTTTTGTGTATCCTGTAAGCATTTAGCCAATAGTTCTTTGTAACTCCGGTGTTTACAGTGATGATTATTATTATCATTTAGTAATTATTAGAAATATTGTTTGGCATGAAACAGTAAGTTATATATCTTTACAACATTTCTTTGTTAAGCAATTTCATTGCAGTTTATGTTTTGTTATTTCACTACCAGGAACTAATCGCATGGTGACAATTTATGACAGACATGGAGAATTAAGAGATGAAATTATGTTGCCAGGGCAATGCACTGGAATGGCATGGGATAAAGATGGAGATACATTGGCCATCATCAATGACAAAAATGGTAAAATCTTGTTCAGAAAATATTATAAAAATTATATGATAGACTTTATCTGTCATTAATTATATGATGTATCTTAAAGAGAATCAACGGAGATAAAAGTCCCGCGCGGAAGGAGTCTGGGTATTCTATTATTAGCCTATTGTATTTGATGATTTTGAGACGTTCGTGGTTATTGTTCAGCCATAGGAACAATAACGTGCGTAGGAGTTTTCTTTGTCCTATTTATAGATTGCCTCTACTTAGCTCCGTTCATTCACTTTAATATTTCCAGCAAAGTTCTTCTTTTTCAAATGTTTTGAGATGTTTTTTATTGAGGTCTTTTATTCAAAGAGAGGGAAAACAAACAAGAATTGTTTTACAAGTTCTTTCTTTAGACAATCATCTATAGTGTAGAACCATTTCTTGAGATTTTTTGTTTCACGCTGGTCTCAACAAATTATCAGACAAGATCTGACTGAAGCGAAATGCGAATAGCAACAAAGCAGTTCAGTTCACTAAAAGCTTTCACGTTCAGAGAATGAAAAGATTGAAAGAGAATTTATTTGTTTGACAAGAAGTATTCCTGTTGTAAAGAAGAGATTCTTTCAAAAGTTTAAAATTATAGACAACAATATTCTTGTGAATATACAATGAGTAGTGGATGGTTTTTCCCAGAACAGACTACATTCCTAACTGGCCAATTGCTTCTTGGTTTATCAAGTGTTAGCTTGGCAATTTCTCATGAGTGGTCTGTCGGTGCGATCATTTGTTCACGGTAAAGTCACTCCATAGATCTGTGACAGTCTCTCAGCCTATAGCACAGCCATTAGCTGTAGTTACTGTATAGTTATAGTTATGGAGAAAACAAGATCCTTTTCATCAAAACATAATTTGTGCACCCTCTACAAGGGATGCCAAGGATTTTTTCAGTAATTTATTTTATTTGCCTCCATATTTACTCAATTTAGTAGCCTCTTTTGCTCTTTACTTCTCAGGTATCATATCTCTATGGGATGCAAACAGCCAGAAGACCTCCTCATTAGAAAGTGGGTTAAGGGACATCCTTACTTTCCTTGTATGGGCAAAGACAAGCCAAGCATTGGCTGTAGGAACAGCAAAAGGGAACCTTCTGTTTTACAACCATCAGACTTCAAGAAAAATCCCAGTGTTGGGGAAGCATACAAAAAGGATTTGCTGTGGAGCTTGGAATTCAGAAAATTTGTTGGCACTTGGATCAGAAGATAAAACAATAACAATTAGTAATATGGATGGGGATACACTCAAGCAAACATCTACCAGGTATATACAGGGTGTCCCAAAAATTGTGCCCCGTTTGCCTGAAGAGTGCGACCAAACGGCAAAAAATTCTCGCCAAACTTTTGCATGAGGTTGCTCTTCAGATATTCAATTAAAGTTTGCAACCATCCCCATAAAAATCCGTTGAAAAATGATGGAGCTATGACCTTCTGGAGATCAAATTTGCCTGATGACTGAAACCAGCGGTTGGTCATTTTCTCTTCCTATTCTACAGCGATAAATATATAGATTAAAGTTTGTAATATTCCAGACAGAAAAAATCCTGAAAACATACGACTTTATATCACAAATATGGACAGACAATAGTTTGAAATTACATTAAGTTTTGAATTAAATAGTATCAAAACTTTTAGTTTTTCCGAATACCAAAAGAAGAATCAGAAATTTATAGACTTGAAAAATTATGAACAGTCAGCTAGAATATCTGGTTTCGTTTTCTGAAAAGTTACTATAGGCCAAGCCAAGCCATTTTACCTTACCATTTCATGGAACAATAAGTGATAAAAATGCCATATTATTTTGAAGTTTTAGAGCTGTAAATTATCCCTTTACATGAAAGAATCTCTCTAAAAATAAAAAAATAAATAATTTTGTATCAAGGAATATTCTGTACCACGTTTCCTGTCTGCTAATGAGGAATCTTATTTTACTTGATAGGAAATTTTATTCCCCTGTTTAAATTTTACTGATTCCTTTTTAGATATGAGCCATCTGGAATTCAGTTTTCAGTAATGAAGACAGATGAACGGTCTGGAATGGGTGAAACAACAGTCAGTCTGGTTGTTGGAAAGAAAACTCTTTATTTGTACAACATTAATGAACCTGATAACCCGATCGAGCTGGCTTTTCAACCAAGGTGGGTACCATTACAGTATATTCAGCTTGTAAAATGCAAGAGATTACTAATGATCAATATTTTGAGCAGAGCTCAAAAAACAAACTAGCGTGGTAGCGGTGCCACCACCAGAAAGGTAGCTAAAATAATCAAATTTCCCAGGAAGGAAGAAGGGGAAAAGGAAAAAGAAACCAAAAGCAAGGGAAAGGAGGAAAAGCAAATTATTTTCTCCCCCAATAGTTGAAGGTATCAATGTTCAACTCAATGCAATGATTATTGATTGCTCTTGATATATCAATCATGATTAATTGATTCTTTAGATATGGCTCAATCAATGCTTACAAATGGTTTGGCGATGGCTACATCATGATAGGTTTCTCCGCTGGTTATCTCGTTGTCATATCAACGCACATGAAGGAGATTGGGCAAGAGTTATTCCAGACACGTGATCACAAAGACTCTCTCAAAGATATCGCAATCTCATTATCATTCAAGAAGGCAGCCTCATGTGGAGATAATTGTGTCAAGATCCATGATTTGACGGATATGAAGGAGATATATGCTATTATAACGCTTGATGATGCAGGGGGTCAATTGGATAAAATGGAATGGACAGAGGATGGGCAGTTACTCGCTGTTAGCACTGAAAAAGGTAAGTTAAAGAAATGAAGTACACCCCCTGGTTTTAATTAAAAATGGAATGTGAGCAGATAGTTTGATCTCTTGGTGCATTTTGCATATTCTGTAAAACTCTACAAAAATTCCATTTGGACTTGATATGAAATTGATGGGCCAAAATTTTCCATAGAGACATAAGTATATCTAGCAATGCTTTCATAGGCTGGTTGCTATTCACCAAAATAACTTGTAAATATTTTTTTGAACCGCTAAGATCTAAGAATACAGCTGTAAGTTTAGTTGGTCTAAGTTGGACCTTTGGTTCCAAAGCTATGAGCGATTCTCTACGAAACGACATCGCTTAAAAACTTGCGAAAGTGGCTGGAAAATCTGGATAAAATAACTGCAATCTTTATGCTCACAAGAAATGACAAAAGCGCAAATTACCATCTTTGGAGAACTTTATACAACTCACAATAAATTTATTGATAATTCTCTATCTAGAGCTCGAGAATGAGTGCATCGTATCTTATGAAACTCTCGTTGTGTTACCAACGATTTATAGATATAAAAAAAACGATTTATAGTAAATGAATGCTGTATAAATTTTATTCCAGGAGCGATTCATGTTTATCTCACAAAACTTCCAATCCTCGGGGACGCTTTTGGCACAAAGATCGCATACCTAACATCACTTCGGGAAGTGACAGTTGTGGACGAAGTGAACCAGGAGAGACAGATGAAAGTACCAACACATATTGAGCCAAGTTTCATGGCAATTGGACCATATCATCTGGCTGTTGGAATGAATAATAGAGCGTGGTTTTGTAGTTTTACTGAACAAGGTCCTTCAGGTTTTAAGGACAAGGAATATCTTGGAACTGTCGTTCAGATTCAGGTAGGATAAATGATTTAAGTCATATCTTTCTTTCTGATCATATACCTGGTGAGCCAGCAAAAAGTTCCCATTTTTCGAAAATTCGTAGCGCCACAAGTACATCATGGATTGAATGAGTCAAAGTGTAGCTAAAAGCCAAAAGATCAAACTGTTTTTGTGATTTTTCTCGTTTTCTTACGAGCACTGCAAATATAAGTAAATTCAATTGTACAAAAATGTTATGTTTTCAAAATGACTGGAAAAGGGCCTAAAACACTTGATCAAATCGTTAGGACTCTCCTCACACAGAACAATACGCACGGGCGTTTCACTTCTCTCAAGAGCAATAAGCCATCGATTCTCAAACAGCTACTAAAGATTTTCAATCCCATAGCAATAAATGTGCAGACGATATCTCTCACCCATGGAAAATTGCTTTTTCTCTGTTGTTCTGAGCGAGGAGTCCTTTATGATTTGATAATGTATTTTGGGCCTTTTTCCGTTTTTCTGATTTGATAATGTTTTTAGGCCTTTTTCTGTCGTTTTGCAACCACAAAGTTTTTCTAAATTTGAATTTACCAATTTCCTCAATGCTTGTAACAAGCCGAGAAAATCACAAGCAAATATTGATAAAGTGGGAACTTTTTTCTGGTTCACTCGGTAGGACCTCAATTTCCATACTTGTTGGGGAGACGAGATACGCTTCGTCCGAGAAAACGTATGTGTCCCCCCGTGCAGTAGGTTAAAGCTCATGCGCAGTAGCGTTTTGGGGTCGAGTTTTGACGGGCGCATGGGCATTAACCTACTGCAGGGGGGGACACATACGTTTCCTCGGACAAAGCGTATCTCGTCTCCCCAACAAATACACTTTGACCAAGATCTGAATCTGCCGGAGTTTGATGAAAAATATGCTTTAAATTCATTTTTATACCAGTAAGCTGTTAAATTTTGAATCTCCTCCCCTGCTGTTTGTAAGCTTAGANACAAGCCGAGAAAATCACAAGCAAATATTGATAAAGTGGGAACTTTTTTCTGGTTCACTCGGTAGGACCTCAATTTCCATACTTGTTGGGGAGACGAGATACGCTTCGTCCGAGAAAACGTATGTGTCCCCCCGTGCAGTAGGTTAAAGCTCATGCGCAGTAGCGTTTTGGGGTCGAGTTTTGACGGGCGCATGGGCATTAACCTACTGCAGGGGGGGACACATACGTTTCCTCGGACAAAGCGTATCTCGTCTCCCCAACAAATACACTTTGACCAAGATCTGAATCTGCCGGAGTTTGATGAAAAATATGCTTTAAATTCATTTTTATACCAGTAAGCTGTTAAATTTTGAATCTCCTCCCCTGCTGTTTGTAAGCTTAGAATTCGTTATTAGGTCCATAATAACTTTGCCAAAGCAAGTAACAGGGTTAAAGATCTCTGGTAAAGACTCTGAAAAGGCCTACACAAAGCAGTCTTCAAATAAGAACCTTTATTCCTTGAAATTGGTCTTAGTACTTTTGAAATAAGAACCTACTTCATCTGGGTCTCAAAAAGGTAGGTGCAGAGATCCTACCCCCTGATCATAGGGACCTCAATGTTCATTGGGATATCTCCTACCTCCTGATCATAGGGACCTCTCTTGTATCCTACCTTCTTATATGCGGAGATCTACTGTACTTCAACGTGAATGCTTCAATTTTCAGGTCAATCATGAATATGCTGCAGTAATGTTCGAGAACAAAGTTCAAATTCATTTGATTGATAATGACGATGGTGAAAGAGAAGAAGAGAAGGAGACTAAATTATTCCCTGATGGTGTGTATTTCTTTCTCACATTTCTTCATTTTCCTTGCCTTTCTTTCACAAAAGAGTTTTATCAAATGAGAGATATCTTTGACACTATCCTAGATTCTTACCGTGGACTATTTCTCTCTTACACATTGTATGCAAAAACTGGTTTGTGGATCTTGGTATAAATTCAGGGAGATGCAGACTTCTTTTCCAGTGACCAGTTATTTTAAATGAAAAGGCAAGGCTACGGTAGAAACTTTCAGAAGGGTCACTCTATTTTCTCAAAAATTATGTGAACTTTGTCAGAATGATTATTATTCCGCTTAACCAAAGATAAAAAGTAAATTTCTAGGTTTTCCAGGTGAGAGGAGAGTTAACCCATTCAATTGATTGCAAGCTGTCGTGAGTAATCCATGTTTTTCTTTTCAGGCAACGACAAGAACCAAATCCTTTGCAGTGGCCTAACTTCCGACTTCCTAGTTTACGGAACATCAGCTGGAGACATCAAGTATTTCTACTTCGAAGACTGGCAATACGTCATTGAGTACCGCCACAATGTTGCAGTCCGCAAAATATTCCCCGGACCAGTCGGCACACGCGTTGTTTTCATCGATGATAAAGGAGACGGCTTTGTTTACATCCCAATCAACGATATGATCCATGAGATTTCAAATTTCCCGCCAACAATCCGAACTGTATTATGGGATAACTGGCTGCTGGATAAAGGAGTCTTCTGCGCATGTGATGACGAGAAGATCTTCTTGTACGTGTTTTCAAAAGACACGATAACGGGCGCTCAATGCGTGTTAGCAAGCACGACAAAGCTGCCATATGGCCACAGCCCGCTTATGTTATATAACGGAGAGCTCACGTGTCAGACGCAAAGCGGGAAAATGACGAAGACAATCTTGACCATATATGGTGAAAACACGCAAACAGCTGATACGAACAGGGAGGAAATAGCTGAAGGCCTCGATCAAGCTTTGATCATGAAACGGTTCAAAGATGCGTGGAGTATTTGTTCGTTGCTGAATGATAAGGGGGCATGGAAGAAGTTTGCGAGCGAGGCTGCAAGGAATCTGGATATTGATTTGGCAATTCAGGTATATTTTCAGTTCTACGTTCTCTTGTTTTTTTTATTTATTTTTTTTTACATCATTAAAATCTAAAAAACAATAAACAAAACTCAAATTCAATTATTGTTGAAGTGGAGGCAAAGAAACATAACGTTATCGAGTTGCCTCCACACACAACATCACTACTTAACCAACGATTTACAGATAGAATTAACTTTACACTACTAATAAGAGACAAAGGCCAAATTTACACTTGAGGCAATCTTTTGATGCGGCGCACGCAGCAAAAGCTAGATCAATCCAACTTCGCCGTTTTGCCGCACTTTATAGGTCCAAATTTATAGGTTCTCTTATTGCCTTGCAGGAGTTCATCCATTGGTAAATCTTTTCCAAAAATAGGGAGAGAGAATATGGATATTCTGAGTCAATAATGAACATTTATTCTTGGCTCATTCGTGTGATTTACAATGTAGCAGATTATCCGTTGCTATGTGTCGTTTGCTTAAATATTTGCCCCAAAATTAATGCCCCAACGTTTGTTAAGTTTTGTAATACTTTGCCCCGATCAATATTTATTTATTTATTCATTCATTCATTTATGCCCCTAAATATTTAGGCTTTTTATGACTCTTTGATTCTAGGTTAACAGAAAGCTGGGAGACGTCGCAATGGTGTTTCCATGTATATACTGTATGTAACTGTTGATATTAAGCCTGGACACATCAGACTTCTTCAGATCTAAACTGAGAATTTATCTAGGCTTTTATGACTCTTTGATTCTAGGTTTACAGAAAGCTGGGAGACGTTGCAATGGTGTTATCATTAGAGAAGATCAAGAGTATTGAAGACAAGAATCTTTTGGCTGGAAACATTGCAATGTTCCTTGAGGAATTCTCAATTGCACAAGAGCTGTTTCTTGCCTCTGGGCACCCGGTGGCCGCTTTAGATATGAGACGGGACCTTCTACATTGGGATCAGGTAAGCATAGGTTCCAAATCTTTAAATTGGTGTAAAAAGGTGGGTGTAAAATTCTATGATCTATTTCGTTTAATTGAAAGGCTTGACAAAAGTTTAGCTACCTATCTATAATTCTACTGTTGGACTTTTCAGAAATCTTGAATATTTTTTGAAGTTGCAGCATATGCTATATTTCAGCTCATTTTCGGATGTAACGTCATCAAATTTCTAAATCATAAACCAGAAAAGTGACAGACTTTTGCTTGATACCATATTGTAGACATCCATAAACTATGGTCTTCTCTTCTTGGAAATTATTTCATGTTGCGTCAAACTGCTTAGAAATTACGATGGTTTTAAGTTTTTTTGAAAATTGTCCTTGAATTCTCGAAAAAGAAGAAAAACACTCAATTACTCTGAAAATATTGAAGGTCCACCGAAAAGAAAAGAAAAGTCCAATGGCAGAATCATAGCAAAATAGTTGCACAAATAGTTTGCACCAGCCTTTTAAAGATTTGGAACCTATGTTGGTTAGGTCGATTACATGAACATCGAAAACTTTCGAGCTTCGGACAAAAAGTTTTTTGGACAAACAATCGCATAAAGCCAAATTTGCAAATATGCAAAATTGCATAAAGCCAAAATATATGTTAAAACTAGTTGTGATTTGTAAGTTATTTAATCATAAGAAACATAGTTTTCAGATTTTATGACGCTTATGACTCACGTGAAAACCTAGCCTGTTAGCCAGACCCAATTTCCAAATTGGGTCTGGTTAACAGGCTAGTGAAAACCAGGCTTCAAGAACAACTTAATTTATTTTAGGCGCTGGAGCTATCCAAGACACTTGCACCAACAGAAATTCCGTTCATTTCAAAAGAATATGCGCAACAACTTGAATTCATGGGGGATTACCCCGGTTCAATGATGCACTACGAAAAGGGAATCACCAGGAAGCCTGAAAACAAAGAGCATGATGATTCGTGTACTGGCGGAGTTGCAAGAATGGCTATTCGAATGGGGGATATCCGCAGGGGAGTCAATTTGGCCATGAAGTCAACAAGTAAACAATTGAAAAAGGTATTTTGAAACACTTACTTTAGTCCATACTTTCTATATCTCTTTGTTGGCTGGCGTAATTCAACAAGCTGCAAAAGAAATACATAGATTATCATTATTATCATTATCAATTTGTTTATAAAGGTGGCAACTTACACAGCTTCAAAACAGCTAATAGACCTTTTAGCTATTCTACAAAAGAGCTTGGGTCGAGCGTCATTTTTATACATTTTGATACGAGAGGTTCGATTGAGTGGCGTTGAGCTTCTATCGCTATTGTGCACATTCGAAAATTCCTCAAAATGCACCAAAACATCGTTCGATTCAGATTCTTTCTTAGAACAGCTAAAAGGTCTATTCAAGCCAAAAAATTAAATACATGATTTAGACAAGTGAAATAAGTCAATAAAATTTCAAAGTTCCTATTAAAAATGTTGTAAAACTATATTTTATTCTTAAATTGTTGCAAAAAATTTGAATCCTTAATTCCCTGTGGAAGAGAGTACCAAATAGACTGCTTTCTGTGTCGGATTGTTTCAGTACCTTGATTAACCGTATGTACCATAGGAAGTAAGAATACATTCCCTTACACATATAGGAATGTGCAGAAAATATTAGTTTCATTTTTGCTACTATATGCTTTTCTACGAATGTGAATACACATATTTTTTTACAAGAAACTAAGGTCCGGTGCTGGTAGGCAGTTTCTTAAATTTTTTTGGGCCATTTTGCTACCAAAAGTTTCTTACGTGTTTCTTATATTTTTAATGCTGGAAGTGTAGAGTTAATTTTGTTTTGTTTAAAGGGTTCCTAAATTACTTAGTAAGATCTCAAAACAAGTAAATAACATAATTCGCACTCAAAATAATGTCTAAACAGTTGCTATAACTGTACAGTGTCGAAACATTTTTGAGTGCGATAGGAAAATAAAAAGTGCAAATTACAAAAGTTTATTAGCTTTTTAAATTCAGGCAGGGTTGTTTCTTAACTTTCGAAAAATTGAGCCTACCATTCCTTATAGGCGGATTCTTTCTTATACAGTAAAAACCCGCACATAAGAACCATCCACTTATAAGAACCTAAGGCCTAAACTGTTCTAATTTCACCCCATGACAGAAGAACCTATTCGTCCTGAAATTCAACGAAGGTTCTTATCTTAAAGAATTTAAATGTAAACTACTGGTTGGTAATATGCGATAAAATGTTTTTAAGAAATTTAGCCAAATACTTAAGTAGATACGAAGCATATGTAAAAAATTCCTTGTATGAATGGATGTGATACAGATAGGGCTAGGTAGATATGTTTGTTCTTTTTAAAATTGTGTCATGATAGTGAGTATGTGAAAACCTTGTTTTCTTATATTTGGCCTAAATTCCTGAAGATCTGTAATTAATTCTTTTGATAAGAACCTATTTAAGAACCTTGCATCCTGTTTTCAAGAATAGTATCATATGCATAAGAACCTAAACAGGGTGATTTCAAAATGCAAGGTTCTTATATGCGGGTTTTTACTGTAAGCCGATCAGTTGATTGAATTGTTATCATTTTCAGGAATGTGCAGTCCTCCTTGAAAGCATCAAGCAATACAATGAAGCAGGAACGTTGTTCGAGGCTTCAAATTCTTGGGATAGAGCTGCAGCAGTATATATTAAAACAAAACATTGGGCTAAAGTTGGAGAATTGATGAAACATATTACATCGCCAAAGTTGTTGATTCAGTATGCAAAGGCAAAGGAAGCAGATGGGAGGTAGGATGAATTTTTGGAATGTCTGAGAGAGAAGTTTTGAAATTTAAGTTGATGATGATGATGATATTCATTCACAAATCAGCTACTAAAAACTAAATACTTACGGATTTGTACGCCTCAGAAAAACCAATGCCTATCTAGTCTAGGGCGCTTTAAGAACAAGAACATGACAAAACATTTAACTATTATATGTTGATAAAGTTAAAAGAAAGTTAAAGTTAAAGTTATGGAAAACATTACGATTATACAAAGCAGATATCATTCTAATTAACAACCAAGCTACGAATCTTAATCAGCTTTCAATATAAAAGGGAAAATTAATAAAATATCTCCTTTCTGCAGCATGTATTTATTCACTTTGAGAGGAACAGTTACATCTGAAAACTAACATAAATTCGACAGATAGTTTGACACACCAGAGTGATTCAGCTTGGATCCTCATGGCTATAATTCATCATTATGTTGTTTGATTTCTTTCTAACACAGATACAAAGAGGCTGCATCTGCATACGAGGCTGCAAAGGACTTTGACAGCGTCATACGAATCAATCTCGACCATCTACAAAATCCAGAAGAGGCTGTGCGAATCGTAAACGAGACTAAATCTGTTGATGGTGCCAAAATGGTTGCTAAGTTTTTTCAAAAGATGGGAGACTTCGCGTCAGCAATTCAATTCCTTGTATTGTCTAGATGTAATGATGACGCATTCTTATTGGCTCAGGAACACAATCAAATGGAACAATATGCTGAGATCATTGGAGAGAACGCCACCGCAGAGGATTATAATAGCATCGCATTGTATTTCGAGAATAAGAGTCAGCATTTCTTGGCCGGGAAATTCTTCTATTTATCAGGTAAAGGTTTAAAGGCAATTTTTCTATGTAAGTACAGCCGCATATACGTCGTTTCAAAATATGCTGACATGATGCTGACGAAGAGCGTCGAAGAGCGCAATGTGATTGGGAGAATTTAACTGATCACATGCAAACTAAAATTCAAATTTCTCAACGAGGCTGCCTGCTGTGAGAGCTTAAAGCTTGTTGTACTGAACGCCCTGAGCTTACAGAATAGAAGATGGATATAGTTGACACAGTAGTGGAGAGCTGCTGAATTTGAAAGAAAGAAAGCGTTTTACAGAGTGTGTCGTGATTTAATCATATTCGAAATATCTGTTCGCTTTCGTGGCTGTCAATCCACTTCTGAACCAAGCAAATACAATGCCCGAAGCAGAAGTTTAGATACATCCTTCTGCTTTGGATTTATGCTCATGATGGCTCTTAAAAACCATTGCTGGAATGCACAACAATCGAGCTAGCTACCTGGGTTTTAGAGCAATTGTTGCGGCCTTCATTGTTTTGTTTATGACTTGACCAACCAGGCATAGAATTTCCTTTATCTGCAATCGCTAATCGCGTTGTACTTAGGTGTCAACAAAAGTAGCGGATCCTACTGTAGCATTATCTGTCTTTGTTAATGCAATGTNGCAATACACGAAGGCAATGTCTCATTTCATCCAATGCACAGCAAATGAAGAGGGAGATTCGATTGATTACGCCATTGAAACAGTTGGAAAAGCACAAGAAGAGAAATTGACTCATCGATTAATCGATTATCTTATGGGGGAGATGGATGGAGTGCCTAAGGATGCGAAATATCTCTTCAGACTCTATATGGCATTGAAAAGGTATGCTTTTTTCAGGCATCTATTTAACTTTATTTTAAAGATTTTCTCATAATTTTATGTGCATCATTTCCGTCTGAATCAGGATTGAAGTTTTTTAAATTATAAAAATTATAAAATCAATTTAAAAATTTTAATTCCATCTTCTTACTGAGGTTTCAACTTTATTTTCAAGATTTTCTCATACTTTCATGTGCATCATTTCCTTCTTAAATCAGGACTGAAGTTTTTTAAATGTCAGTCCTGTTTAAAGGCACACTGTCGTGGCACTGATTGGATGAATAAGACAATATGAAAGAATAGAATCAGGCAGGCTTCAGTAATTTCGCTGAACACTGAAATTCACGAAGGTGATAACGGCCTGGCTCCCTTTATCCTCGAAACAAAGTATGAGCCAAGAGCATAAAGGTTGGTAATTATTCAGAGGCCAGGTCTCTTGTTAGTGACTTTAACATAACAACCAGCCAATCACAGTCACGACAGTGTGCCTTTAACTTTGAGAGAAGTGAAATGCCAACGTTTCAGTCAAACCATATGGTCAAACGCAATTGAACGCAACGCGTAGCAATGTTCAGTTGAAGGCATTTAATATTAGACCTTAGACACGCAGAAAGAAGATTCCTATGCGCATACTAACCGATTTTGTGTTGTACAGGAAAATATAAAGCCCGAGGTCTTAAAAGTACAGACCGAGCTTGCGAGGTCTGTGCAATAAGACCGAGGGCTTTATATTTTCCTGTACAACTACAAAACCGGTTAGTATGAGTTTTATTACCTGATAGCTTCTAATTTTGACTTATACCATTTAGGCAAACTCATTTTGTTACTGTTATGTCGTTTGAGTTCATTGTAAATCTCACAGGCCTAAATTAGTTGCTGTGGTGACAAAAACGCATCCTTGTATCGTATTATACAAGGCTACGGGAAAACCGCGGGAAATGTGCGAATAGCCAATGGGATTGGCGGGATTCTTGTATTGCCTCGTTTTTGAAACATCAGTCAGGTAATAATGTTTTATATTAACTTCAATGATTCAATGAGTCTCATATTCATCACTTTGCCAAAAAAGCCACAACCATTATCTCGATTTTACAGAAATATACAGCTGCCGCGCAGCATCTCATGCAGCAATCATTACTTTGATATTTGTTTATAAAAGATTAAAAATTTCTCTGCTATTAGCACTAAATATTATGACAGAATCTCTTCCACTTCGTTCTATTTTGAGCTTTTCTCTTTAGCTGAGTCAAGTTATTGTTCGCATTCATTAAAAATCGAAAAATATGGCTACATCTACAGGTCAAGAACCACGTTTTATAACTTTTCTTTGGCCTCTAACTCCCCTCTTTAACAGCGTTGAAAAAGTGATGTGATCTTCAATGAAGCAAAGTTTCACGAAGTCAACATTGTTACTTAAAACGCAAAGGCAACCGAAAATCATCCTTCAACCTCTGGCCTCTAACTTTTGGCCTCCAACCTTTGGTCTCTAACCTTTGGCTTCCAACCTCTCTTCACAGATACAAAGAGGCAGCTCGAACTGCTATTATCATTGCTCGTGACGATCAAGAGGCTGGTAACTACAGAAACGCACATGACGTTCTCTTTAGTATGTACAGGGAACTAAGGAGCAGAAATATCAAGATACCAACAGAAATGGTACAGAATCTGATGCTCCTCCATAGCTACATCTTAGTAAAGATTCACGTGCGCAGAGGTGATCATTTGAAAGGTGCAAGAATGCTGATCCGTGTAGCAAACAATATCAGTAAATTTCCCGCTCATATTGTGCCGATCTTGACGTCAACGGTGATTGAATGTCACCGCGCGGGCTTGCGGCATTCTTCATTCAGTTACGCGGCAATGTTGATGCGGCCAGAATACCGCTCACAGATTGATCTCAAGTATAAGAAAAAGATAGAACAGATTGTACGTAAACCGGACAAAACCGAAGAAGAAGAACCGACCGATCCATGTCCGTACTGTAGCTATCCGGTTGCACAGACGAAGCTAGAGTGTCCGGAATGCAAGAACAATCTTCCGTACTGCCTTGTTACCGGACGTCACATGATCAAAGATGACTGGTGTAATTGCCCGAATTGCTCCTTCCCAGCGGTTTGCTCAGAGTTCAAGAGTCTTCTTGAGGGAGATGACACGAATTGCCCAATGTGTTCAGAGAAGGTGACAATAAACAGCCTGAAACCTATTGGAGATCCTTCTTTGTATTTACGGCAAGATGAAAATGACGAGAGTAATGCATAACCCCCTGGGTTTATGTACGAATGTACAGTCTATTAATATGTAAATAGTTCTGTTAACGGGTTACCAGATTACCAGTATGGTAAAGAATTAGCACTAGATTTGAATGGTTATACCGGGTATCCAAACAAAAGTACTCCTGTTTAAAAAACCACCAAAAATTGATCATCAAACCTTTGATGAAATTTTCTTTTTGAATTGCTTTGTCAAAGACCCAAAAATATTCACAGATGATGAAATGTTTGCTTTTGATACAGCAAGGTAGGAATTTAGACGTTGAAAAACCTTATTTTGAGCTACAGTTTTTAAGTAAAATACTCAATCATGCCTAAGAGTCAAAATTTTCACATTTTTTATCATCATTGAAGTCTCCAATGATAGTGCACATTTATTTCTGTCATCTATGACCATACTAGAAGTTTTACACGCACAAATTAGAAGTGATTTGGCAATCATCAGTGCTTTTTTGCAGTATGATTTAAAACCAAGTAGCCCTAAAAAGAGCTAAATTTGCTCATTTTTAAACCACGTACAAGATCAGCTATCTTGGATAATAATTTAGTCTTTGATCTACTTGACAAAAAAAGAAAATTGAAGATCGGCCGTGTAATCAAATTTTGGTGATTTTTCAAATGGGAGTACTTTTTTTGGGACACACGGTAGTTATAGATTATGCCTGGGCCTCTGAGAGTAAATCTACTGCCACTCTGTTTCTCTCCCTAACTCTCGTACCACCGGGTGAGTCAATAAAAATAAGCTTCGTTTGAAAGGGCACGGCTCCCTGTATATCAAGATGATGATATCTGCAAACACATAATTTAATGGTAGACATGTTCAAATCCATTTGAAAATTTACCTGGGAGAAATCGGCCACTCCGTTCTGAAATTATGAGGGATTTTCGGGAGACAGCCTCTTCAAAAAACCGTCAAAACGTGCCCAAAATCACGAACAAATTTCCCTAACATTTCTGGCTACATTGGCCTGACAGCAATGACTTCTGCATATCTAGCACGTGCTATCCTCTTGGGAGGATGAGCAAGTCTTTCCCCTGTTATCCATAACCTATTAAGGGGGATTCCATTCTCCCAAGAGGACAAAATACATGAATACATGCGAGTGTCATCATTTTTAGGAAGGAAAACCAAGAAAAATTTGCTCAAGGAAAAAGTTTATTTTGGCGCACCCGGTATACCTGGAAAGTAATTTAGTCTTTGATCTATTTGCCAAAAAAATAAATCTGAAGTTCGGCCTTATAATAAAATGTTGGTGATTATTCAAACAGAAGTACTTGGGTATCAGGACACCCCGGTATTACCCCTTCAGGAACCACATGATGATTTCACGGAGGGGAAGCTTTTTTAGACCTCCCATATTTAGTCTATTTAGCAATTTATAGATGTTACAAAAAACCCCATATAGAATACAATGATTTAGATTAAATGTTTCATTGTAGAAAGTTATTAAAAATGTCTGATGAACACTCTATGCCAGAAATGAGTGGAGTGTTGATTTCTATCTCAATAGACATTTGAGCTATTCTAAAAAGGAGTCTGGATCGAGAGATATTTTTATACATACAGTAAATCCCTGCATATAAGAACATACAAAAATAAGAACCTAGAGGCTGTTTTCCCTCAATTATGCACCTTGTAATTAAGAACCTGTTTCAGTTTGATGGAAAATATGTTCTCGTTGCAGGGGTAGTAAAGTTGATCATTGATCGTCCCAGTTGGCTGTTAAAGTTTGAATCTCCTCCCCTGCTGTTTGTAAGCTTAGGTTTAGTTGTTAGGTCCATAACAACTCTACCAAAACAAATTACAGGTCTAAAGATATTTCATGCAGACACTAAAAGGGCCTATACAAGGCACCCTTCAATTAAGAACCTTCATACCTTGAAATTCGTCTTTGTACCTT
>REGL01000032.1:230950-248679 GCA_004194395.1 Aurelia aurita complex sp. Pacific | reverse complement strand
GACGCAAGAAACTATAACTAAGAAACTAAACATAAAAAACTAAAGCCTCCTGTTTTATTTTCAGGTTCTGAAGCAGCATTTGAACCATCAAACCAAAATAGATTTGTAATGCAGTACAAACGTACAGTTGATTATCCTTGATTATCAACTCTAATAACATCCTGTGTTGTTGATAACTTAGCGCAACAATGAAAATAGGCCTAAATCCAAAACATGAGAAAAGAAACCATTGTCACAGTTGCCTCAATTGCATTCAACGCATGTGCAATGTGACGCTAGTATAATTTCAGACCGGTCTGAAACTCCATGTAAACGCAACGCAAAAAAGCAGACATGGCAAAATTTCAAACCGATCTGAAACTCGTGCCGGTCTGAGTTTGCTCATGTAAAGGGCCCCTAAAGCAACACCAGCAAAAGTTGGTAAAAATCGTTAAAGACAACAGTGCATGAAATCAAATTGAGCCTGAACATACATTTTCTTGATCAGGATTCCTTCTTAAAGTTCCACCAATGATCACGTAATGGATCTTGATGAAACCCCCTCCCCCCTTAGCGGCCGAATGCCTCTAAGCGATCACAAGTGGATTTTTGGACGACCCCTAAGTGACCAGGAAAATGTTGACAAGTCATAAATGATGACTGTTTCAAAATAACTGGAGGTTTACTGTAAATAGGTTTATTTTGGCACATACAAGGAAGGGAGGGGGGAAGTACTGTTATTTTGAATTTTGTTAGTCATGAGGCCAAAAGACTTGCTGCTCAGTTGCTTGCTGTTCAGGTTATTCAAAACATGTCAACTTTAGCAGTTCTGTTTCATATTTTGCCAGTATGGAAAGTAGGGCAATTTGCACCGAGACCTCGGGTGTGCAAGAAGGGTCCTCTATTGTTTATCTATTGTCTGTTTTGAATACACTATTGTTTTCTTGGGTGTGCAAGTGCCACACTTTCCATACAGGATATTTTGTAATACTGCATGCAGGAATCTAAGTGCAGAGGAACAACATCTCCCCTTCCAAAATCTTAGGAAAGCATTCCCATTTGAAAATTTTTCAGAGGCAGGTTTCACAGACAAAGTTTGTTTTCTAAAAATACCTTGTTTGTTTTGAAGGAAAAAAATGAAAGAATTGAAAGCAGCTGCAGTATGACTTGTTTACAAAATGCTTCTTTGTGAGTAAATAAAATAAAGTGACTCATTCAGGATTTCAAGCTGTGAAAATATGCTTTTGTTTTCATAACTCCTGCTTCTTTGGTGTCATGCAAATTAATGCCAATCCACATGACTGTCTGCATGAAAAATCATCTGACAAACATTCATGCAAAACAAACTGGTTATGCCCTGCTTAAGTCACATGTTCATCCATCACAATGATAATCTCTGCAGAGCACAACTTTTGACAAAACGGGTCATGGAACTGAAATTCCTCTGAACCAAACTCAGGTGGACTTACTACAAGTCTCTCTGGCAGAAAAAACAAGGGAGGAAAAATCGTGAGAGAGACTTACTGTTTGCTATCTCTCGCTATTTTTCCTCCCCCTCGTTTTTTCCGCGAGAGAAACTTGTAGCAAGTCTAAACACAGGAATACTGGACAAATTTTTAGGGGCAAAAATGCACAATTGAAGGCAAAACAATAGGAAAGCAACACAGTCAGTCCATTTGTGAGGCAGGAAGGATGGTCACGCCCCCCATATCGTGTGCCCTCCTCTCCAGCATTAATCCTGACCAAACTGGCTTTTTTCTTTGCCAATATAAAGGCTGTAGTATGCCCTCGTAAGTTTTTTGATCAGGTGGAGAACACAACCTGCTTTTGAACACAGGTCTGTTAGGTCATAGGTATTTTTCCAGTGACTATGGTTAAGTTTGTCAGAAAAATGTTATTAGATTTCTCTCAAAGAACAATGTGACTATTTTATCATCCCATCAGTTGCATGCATGGCTGGTGCTGTAAATTGTGTTTATTTAATTAACAGTAGAGATATATTTTCATACTGAAACTGTACATATAAGTAGAGTAAACTCTCTTGTTAATGATCATATTTAAAGCATTCAAAACAGTTTATTTCTTTGGGTGCTTTCTTTAACGGTTTTAGACAGTTGTTTGCATAGACCTTTTAGCTATTCTACAAAAGAACCTGGATCGAGCGTTATTTTTATACATTTTGATACGCGACGTTCGATCGAGTGGCTTTAGAGCTTCTATCACTATTGTGCGCATTCGAAAATTCTACAAAATGTAGCCAAATATCGTTCGATTCTGATTCTTTTTTAGAATAGCTATAAGGTCTATTGCAATCTTGTGCTAAAGTTTGCCTGCAGATAGGTTGTGGGTCTGTTAGGGGAAAGTGGGGCTCAAGTCTCATAACTACTTTTAAAAGTTTCAAAACAGAAAGTTATTTTACAGATAATTGCCTTGGAAGGGCGAAAATCCATCTTCCAGCTCCTGAACGAAATTACAAGGCCAGGTAATAGCCATGTACAGGCCTTTTAGTTATGGCCTTGGCCTTGTAACCTTGTTCTAGCCTAGAAAAGCCTTGCTGTAACCTTGTAAATGGCTCGAAAAATGCTTATTAGCCTTGTGGAAACCTTGTGTTAGACTAAGGTTAGGACAAGGTTATGATCTTCAGTTTCAGGAACCCAAAACGATACTTCCAAATTTAATCGTAATCAAGATACGCCATTGCATCTAATTACATTTTAAATCTTAATTACTGCATAACAACTACAGTTTTGAATTTTCATAATGCTGAACCTGGAATTATTTTCAAACAAAAAACCAAACTCTTTGAAATATGCCAATTTGACATTCGTAACCAACAGCGATTGTTTTCCCAAATGTGGGGTTCCTCCTTTCTGATCAAAATAGTTTTTGTAAATGTTTCCAAGCAACGCTGGTTGTTGTATTTATCAATATTTGATTAATTGATTGATTGATTGATGATTAATTTGCTCATGATCACATAATACATAGGTTTCAAGGATTCTGATTGGCTAAACCGGAGTGGTAACTTGTGATGCATACTTTCCATAATGGCTGCCTCACAGCTATGAGCGTAAGTTGAGGGTCCTTATGTAGTGAGGCTACCTCACAGCTAGAACCAGAGTTGGGCCTAAGTTATGGTCTCACTTGAAAGCAAAATTTGCACGGGCACTATCGATTTCTAACAACCCTGAGAAGATATGCAGGAAGATAAGCTGAAACTTATCTGTTTGAAATATGTGCAGACTTTGTAGCCTCGACGACGGATTTTGACCGAAGGTTTTATGCTTCTAAATACATACAAATCTTGGGGATACAAACTGGCAAAATAAACTCCATCTTGCATGCGTTAAGAACAGGGGAAGAAACAACAGCAGCGATGCGCATGACAGCGTGAGCCCCAACATCTGTTCGCTCTCAACAAAGCTGAAAATCAATGTATCAAAACAATAGGGTCAGAACTTCATCTCCCCTACAAAATCCTAAACAGCTCAAGAAGATGTCGAAACAATTCACATTCTTCCCTCAAGACGTGAATGTTTCGTTCTTGTTATGAATAATCAATACACGCAACTGCCTAAGGGCAAAATTACTACTCCTGTAACCACAATTGAACTCTTAGCTATTCTAAACAAGAATCTGAATCAAACGATATTCTATACATTGTGTAGAATTTTCGAATGCAAACCATGTTAATACGTAGAAGCCCTGATGCATGAAAATGGTGCTTGGTCCAGACTGTAGAATAGCTCAAAAGATTTCAAACGAAAAGCATTGGCGAACCATTTTCAATCCTCGTTACGAAAGCCATCTTACATTACAGCCGCCAACGACATGCTCTAGCGTGTTATATTTTTATAGACAATGCCCAGATAATAGAGAGTTTTGTCAAATCTCCAACAGACTTTAGAAACTCTATTTTCAAACAGTTAGCGTGAAAATCTTTCCCTGGGTCAGACGTTATAAAAAGAAAACAAATTTGAGCTCCAGACTTTAATCTCACAATAGATCTCTAGCTATTCTAAAAATGAAATCGAACGATATTTTGACAGACTGTAGAAATTTCGAATTTGCACAATAGTGAAAGAAGCTCTAACGTCACGTCGCTCAGTCGAGCCTCCAGTATAAAAATTTATAAATATATCGTTCGATTCAGTTCTTTGTAGAGTAGGTAAAAGGTTGCTTCGATTTTAGGTCTATGACTATGACATAAAAACTACTTAGTTCACAGTGACAACTGTGTAGTTAGGTGAGAGGAATCCAGTCCAAAATGATGTCAAATTGCACACATTTATCGGTGCTTTAAGATTTTGAAGTGAGGACAAAGTCGGATAGTCTCGAAATAGCTGACCTGGATCAGAAGTTAGCAACAGCGCTACTTTAAGAAAAGCAGAACACTTTGAAGGACTGTTAAATGAAGAGTACTCGGTCAAAATATACAAACTTTTCACATTCTTATAGCAGAAAGGCTAATTTAGACAAGAAGACATCACTTCACTTGTTGATCTGGGAGCAACTTTTGCATAGAAAACTTCAAAAATAGAAATTTTCCCATGCATGAAGTTATCGAAATGATTCTACGAGACCGCAGTTTAAACTCTGTATGCATTTATTAAAATTTCCGCATGCCACGCGAGCTTCAGAAATTATTTAGCTATGGACTCTGCAAAACATTCAAAATTACGAAAATGTTTTGCTTGCTACAACTAGGCCCGCAATACCATCATAACCACATTCGCAAGGAAACAACGCGAGTGAGCACAACAACAAGTTGCCTAGGCCCACATCTACCATTTTCAACATTAACACGTATCCATTAGCAACTTGACAGGTTCGATTGTTCTAAATCACTGAAGCGTGGACAAGAATTGGCGCGAAAGCTGATGTCACCACCAAAAATGGCTGCTAGCAGCGATGCTGAAGTTGTGGCGTCCTCAAACAATAACGTGAAAATTGGAGAAAATATACAACTTTTTGGAGCCGAGAAATTGGAAGATTTCACGTTCTAAAAAAGGCTTTTTAAAACTGCAGGAAGAAAGACAGTTTGCATTGAATTAGCAGATGAGTAGNATGTACGAACTTTTCACATTCTGATAGCAGAAAGGCTAATTTAGACAAAAAGACATCACTTCACTTGTTGATCTGGGAGCAATTTTTGCATAGAAAACTTCAAAAATAGAAATTTTCCCACAAATGAAGTTATCGAAATGGTTCTACGAGACCGCAGTTTAAACTCTGTATGCATTTATTAAAATTTCCGCATGCCACGCGAGCTTCAGAAATTATTTAGCTATGGACTCTGCAAAACATTCAAAATTACGAAAATGTTTTGCTTGCTACAACTAGGCCCGCAATACCATCATAACCACATTCACAAGGAAGCAACGCGAGTGAGCACAAAAACAAGTTGCCTAGGCCCACAACTACCATTTTCAACATTAAGACGTATCCATTAGCAACTTTACAGGTTCGATTGTTCTAAATCACTGAAGCGCAGACAAGAATTGGCGCGAAAGCTGATGTCACCACCAAAAATGGCTGCTAGCAGCGATGCTGAAGTTGTGGCGTCCTCAAACAATAACGTGAAAATTGGAGAAAATATACAACTTTTTGGAGCCGAGAAATTGGAAGATTTCACGTTCTAAAAAAGGCTTTTTAAAACTGCAGGAAGAAAGACAGTTTGCATTGAATTAGCAGATGAGTAGTGAAGAAATTGCTATTCTGTGAAAGTGAAGATATTACTTTCGCAACTATGCTGAAGGATTCGCGAGTAAGAGAATGAATTACATAGACCGTAAAATACTACGCAAGATATAAACAGAAGTTCAACGTCATTCGAAAATTGCTGCAGATATGTCAGAGCAAACGGAGAATATATTTTGAATTTATTTGCAGTTATTTCCGAGAATCTGTGAGTTCATTTTGCTGAGCTGTGGAGCTTAATTTTAACAATTTTGTTCAAAGAGATCACAGACAAAAGATTGTGTTGCACTGAGAAACTGTCGAACAGAGTTAGGAAATCGCGAAAGCAAATGTGCAGGAATTCAAGGAAGACAGAGAACTACATATCACTTTTCATGCATGAAAGTAATAAACGTGGGAGATTAGAAATTGTTGCTGGTAGGCCCAACTGTTTATCAGAGAGCAGAGTGGGCACAATAGAGTTCCAAAAGGAAACTTCGATACAACAAACGAAATTTAACAGTCAAAGAAGGAGCTAAGCAGTCAAAATTATGAAAGAGCATTGAAAGAGACTAGTGAATTTCATACAGAAGGATACGACAAGGAACTGCTACAAAACAACACAGATATTTCCCATCAATGACAACCATTATTGACAAATAAAACTTTTGGGAAGAAACATAATTGACTGTTCTCCGGAAGGAACAACTTTCTACTGGAAAAAGGACACAGTTTGAACCAAAACAGACATGAACAAATGTCTTTTGAACTGACTTCTATCGAATAAAGTCATCGAACGAGGCCTTCGAACTAAGAACTGGCTGTCGTGTACTTCCTTCGAATTGAATAATATCGAATAAACGAACAGAAGAAGGCCTTCCAAATAAGAATAAACTGTCGTATATGCATTCTGATCCTCAAAGGCCTTTTCAGTGATGAAATTTGCCGCACCGCAGTAACAAACGAAACGTAGAAATCTGCCGCTAGCTCAAGTTCTTATGGGTTTTCATGGGAGCAGTACTAAATACCGCGGGTGCGGCTGAAATAGCAGCAGAACTCGCGTGTTGTGCGTGTTCTTCCGTGTGTGGGTTTATTTCCAAAGATCAAGCAACTCGTGCGAAACTTCGATATATTACGTTACTTCTTTTTGCGACAATCATGTGCTTCGTGACACTCGTACCGGGCATGCGTCGAAATGTGGACCGGATACCGAAACTATGCGGTAAACTCGTAACGAGCGAAACTTGCGACAAATTTTTCGGCTTCAGTGCCGTTTATCGAATAATGTTATCTATGACAAGCTTCTACGGGATTCTAGCCGTCTTCACATTACGTATCACGCGAGCGGATAGCCTCCGTGCGAAATTAAACAACGGATTTTGGATCATAAAAGGAATTTTTCTGATTGGCATCATGATAAGCACGTTCTTGATACCAAGAAAATCTGAGTTTTTCCGAATATGGATGTATGTTTGCCTTATAGGGGGTTTCATCTTCATGCTCTATCAAATCATGTTGGTAATAGACTTCGGACACTCATGGAGTGTGGCATGGGCAGAGAGACTGGAAACTAGTAACACAAAGTTATGGTACTTAGCAATGGTCTTAGCAACGCTGTTAATGTTTATGATTTCCTTAGCAGCAGTTGCGTGTTTTTATTTCTTTTTCGCGGGATCACACGCGCTCACAAAATGCAAAGCTAACTTATTCTATATGACATTTATCGTCATACAGTGTTTCCTAGCAACGGTGATTTCAGTTACTCCCACAGTGCAACAGGAGCTTGCAGGAGCTGGACTTCTGCAGTCATCAGTTGTTGTTTTGTACACTATGTACTTGACTTTTAATACATTGTCCACCGAGCCGGATGAAGTTTGCAATCCACTAGGCAAAGTGATTTTAGACTATGATAAGATGAGTGGGATCAATGGTGAAGCATTATTTGGTTGCTTGTTGACATTCGCATTGGTAATATTCGCATGTACAGTGCGTGCGCATACCTCACATCTTGGAAAATACGGAATGGCACTTTCGGAATCTGAGGAGTATGCATTATCCCAATTCATTGGGCAACAAAGTAAACAAAAGGCGATTCAAGATAAAGAACAATCGGAAACATCCCTTGATAATTTCGTAGGCTATAATTACTCTTTATTTCACATCATTATGATGCTGGCATCATTACATTTACTGATGATACTGACAGACTGGCATTCTCCTGAGCAGAAGTCGTATATGCGGAGGCTGGTCAAGAATTGGGCGTCAGTTTGGGTTCAAATGGCGTCGAGTTTTATCTGCATTCTCATGTACATATGGTTCTTAGTAACTCCGCTGGTGAGGAAAATCTGGGGTCCGTTATTTGGCATACCGATCATGGATGATAGTAGCAAAGGTCAGGGTTTTAAAGGTCAGAGTATCAAAGGACATGATACAAAGTTCAATGGGGCAAAAGACAGTGAGGAGAAGGTAGTGTTATTGAAAAGTAGAAACCAGAATAGTAGTTTTAAAGACGTAAGCAAACTTGTTTCTGAGAAAGACACCAGCAGAGAAAGGTTAGAAAAAGAAGATTTAAAAAGAAATTTGAAGAGGTTCAAATCGGTCGAAAGTTTGAAATCGGCTGTATCCTCCATAACTAAACGGAAAAATCGACATAAACAGGATGGAGAAAGCAGCACTTCTCAGATTCTCGAGCAATCCCAAGACAGATCGAGAGAGACGATATTTTCTGAGAGTGAAAATAAACACAAATTTGATAAGGAAAAACGTAGGACTGGTTTACAGCGGTTTGGCTCGATTGAAAGTTTGAAATCTGGAATTTCAGCGATCTCAAAGGCTACGAACAATGTCAAGCGAAAATTGAGAACGAGACTCAATCTCAAAGAGAGGCAAGCAAAAACGCGTGAGACGATGAGACAGGGCGCTATGGAGGGCGTAGTTATGGATCAAGAACCCTATAATGGTAACGAGAGCACCGCTTCTAGGATAGATCAATCACGTGAACATATCGCACGACCGAACTCGAGACTGGAACGATTACGTCGTCAGTCGATCTCTGATAAATCAATAGACCAGCACGAAGAACTGGAGACGAGAAGTAGACGGGGTAGCCCCGCTTTGAAGCAAGAAAAAAAGTTAAACGAGGTTCCAATCAGTCACAACAGTCGCGAACCATCAGGAGTAGCCAAAAGTCGGAATTTACAAACTTTGCACTTCGAAGACGATAACATGCAAGGGCACCAAGACAATATACGGGCGCAAACAAACACAGATAATAACAGTAGCAGGGAAAGGTTAAAAGTAGCAGACATATGCGATACTAGGACTGCAGCTTGCGACACTAGAACTGTACCTAAGCAAGATAACACAAACTCAAATGCATCGGATTATTCAGCAAGTGTGTTCAAGCAGAAAGCGCAGGATCCTGCAGTAGCACGGGACATTCTGCGTATACAGTGGAAAATATTACGACTGCAAGCGAAGGTTGTTAAAATACAGGAGAAAATAATGAGGATACAGGCGGAGGACGAAGCTGCGAAGGAGAACGCTCATACAGCCGTAGAAAGAATGGAACCACCCTTGGGACATAGCTCAATAGTAGCTGGAGGTGTTTATTCTAAACGCCATGACATCATAACTAATCAAATTCGGAAGGAGCTTGGATAATGATGATTATTATCATCAATGTTTGTGAAGCTCGATCAGTATTTATCAAATAATCGATTAATCAATGATGATCAGTATTTATCAATTAATTGATTAATCAATGACGACTCAGATTACCCTGAGAAAATATAAATTTAAGTTGTGAGTACCTTTGAAATGCCTGCTAAGAGAGTCTGCTGTTTTCTCTGCCCACAAGGGAGATCCATTTATGGTTTAAAGGGAGTACAAAGACCAGCATACTTTGCACGAAGTCAGTAACTTGATCTGCACAGCTTCCAGAATAACTGACTGTATGAAATTCNTCGGAAGGAGCTTGGATAATGATGATTATTATCATCAATGTTTGTGAAGCTCGATCAGTATTTATCAAATAATCGATTAATCAATGATGATCAGTATTTATCAATTAATTGATTAATCAATGACGACTCAGATTACCCTGAGAAAATATAAATTTAAGTTGTGAGTACCTTTGAAATGCCTGCTAAGAGAGTCTGCTGTTTTCTCTGCCCACAAGGGAGATCCATTTATGGTTTAAAGGGAGTACAAAGACCAGCATACTTTGCACGAAGTCAGTAACTTGATCTGCACAGCTTCCAGAATAACTGACTGTATGAAATTCACAAAAACAAAAACAAACGACGGCAAAGGCTGCTGGTCTTTGTACTCCCTTTAAGCTAGATGGTTTCTCGAGAAAGAAACATGATAGAATCTTTGTTCACGAATGTGTCATCCTGCTCTTGGCTCGAACAGTCAGCTGCCTTCATTATTCATTTGACAAATAGTGTGTAAAATTGTTAAAGGTAATGTGTCCATGTAAGTACAGCGGGTTTGCAGGAGGCATGCAAATTTCACGTGATGTTTTACGTGATCACTTAGGTAAAGGAGCTCACTACATGGCCAGGGCTGAACTGACGACTTCAAACTGATGACTTACTTGCGGTTGCGCTTTTGGAGCTGAAATTCTAGCTTACATGTGATCAGTTAGATTCTGCCAATCAATGCACGCTATTCCAGGCTCTTCATCAGCATTGTGTCAGCATATTTTGACAAGAGTGTATACGCGGCTGTACTTACATTGAAACCTTGCTTTTAAATCACGGAAGATAAAACCACGAAAAATTTAAACTTTGGTTAAATAAAACTGATGAATTAGAATCCTCTCTTAATAAATATATCTTTTACTATTCTGTTCATAACTAAACTCAACAATATTTCAAAAGTAACTCAAATTTCTTTAAAGATTTCTATATGATCTCTGTGAATGATAAATAAATTCAGGTTCCAATTAAATTGGAGGGGTAACAATTTTCTCTATTGCTAAACACTTAGATGTGAATCTTCCAAAGAGCACAACAAATTCAATATCGACAAAGAGGTACATAAACTAGCAAAATTCCAAAAAAGTGTTTGAAGATAACAACCTTTTTTGAAAGTGTTATAGAACATAGAGAAATATTTACCCCTATATCTTGACTACCTGGTGCGCCAAAATAAACTATGCACTGTTGGCAGGCCACAATAAATCGTATATTGGACCGATTTTGAAGATTCATGACTAAATCTGTAGCAAAAAGGCTGAATTAGATTCTAGGATTTTTTGCAAGTAGTTTTGTTTTCAGTTTTTAGAGCTNAGACTGTCCTCTGTCTCAGACAGTTTTTGAATGAATTCAACTCGGAATGGCAAGGTTGCTGTTTGTCCAGAAGTAAAAGAAAGGAATACAGGAGAACAGATTTTAACAGGAAAAATAAATGTCAAAAAGTAGTTTAATGTCCTAACTTACGACCTTCATATTCCCATACCAACGCACAATCATCGGCCAATCAGAATCAAGCATATCGACTCGACAGCCAATCACAGCATTTCCTTTGCACCACATGACTTTGCATTCTCAGATCTCAACCAATCAAGGCTCTCAGTTAGCATCACATGACTTTGACAGGGCTATCTGATCAAATAGTATTACAATTGACGTCGTTTAATGCTCTTCTGTGTCGTCTTGGCGAGGTGCGGATACGAGTTTGAATTTTCCCGCGCTTTTTCTCAGTAATAATATTCGGTATGAACACACTGTTTTCTATTGTTTCTTCAGACACGATAGTAGTAGGCCTGCGATACAACAACAAGCTGGAATTATAGAAAATATACGATAAAGAAGAGCAATGAATAATTTTCAAAATTCACAAGAAAGAACGGATATTTTGCTTTACATTCTTACTTACCTATAATTTTACCGTTGGACTTTTCAGAAATTTTGAATACTTTTCGAAATTACAGCGTATCTTACATTTGAACTCATTTGAGGATGTGACGTCATCAAATTCCTAAATCATAAACCAGATGAGTGACAGACTTTTGCTTGATACCATATTGTAGGCATTCATAAACTATGGTTTCTTCGAACTTATTTCATGTTACGTCAAACAGTTTAGAAATTACGATCGTTTTAAGTTTTTTTGAAAATTTTCTCAAATTCTTTAAAAAAAAAGCACGCTAATTCTGAAAATATTGAAGATTTCAGAAAAGTCCAACGGTAGAATTATAGAGAATTAGCTGAAGTTTCTTTGAAGTCATTCAGTTCAAAGAAATAGGTCACTCAATTTTACACCAGCCTTTTTAAAGATTTGGAGCCTATGCTTGTTTATTTTGATTTGGCTGAGCGCACTCTGAGGCGTGAAATCTATTCTTCAGAAAGGCTAATCGATTTGTCTTTTCATGCAAGTGAATCTTTTGTTTACAAAATTCTTCCCTTCCTCTTGTTTAAAGACATCGAGTCATGTTAAGTAGACTGCGTATACCCAAACTTGAAGAATCGGCTGACTCGTTGTTCTCGATGGCGCATTTAATTGGCTAACGTTCGTGTGAAATGAAACTGATCACATGAAATGCATTGTGCTACAGCAGGTCCTTTTAGATTGTTTGGAGTAATAATTGACCTTTCTCACATGGTCACATGATACACGGCAAAGCAGGTCTATTTATCATGTCTCAATGCCTTTAATGATTAACAAACACAAGCAAAATTATATTTTGCATAAATGGGACTACCTTGGCTCACTCTCAGGTGCCAGCTTTTTAGCCTTCTTTCTTGTCACACCATCATGTCCCCTATCATCTTTTGCTCTCTTCTTCCCTCCTCTTGTCTTCTTTGGTACTTTAGGGGGCAACCCCACAATAACACTTTTTGATTGAGGTGCTGTCACTTCAAAACTTTCATTCCATGAGCCATTATTGACGTCATTCTCCTTCGCATTGACAGGCTCAATATCCTTCGCAATCACTGTCTCGGCAACAACAGTTTCGGCTCCAATGCCAAAAGGGTCTTCTGGGATATAAACTTTAGTTGGGAATAGAAATGAGGCCAAGAGATCACTGTTTATCAAATCTTTTGCAAGAATGCTTTTTGGTTTTTCGTCATTCCATGATTTGCCATGAACTGCTTCACGACTTCTGATTTGAGAAAAGTTTTTCAATGCTCGCAAGGCTTTAACGTCAGGATCTTCAAGAATAAATAAAATGAGAATTTTCAGTACTACCAGAATGTTAAAACTGCCTTGTGCAACAGCGGGTCTTTGAAGTGAATAAGTTCCCTTCGACTAGTTCTTTACAAAGTATTGGGCAATAACATTTTGCACCAATGATTTTTAATTTTTTGTGAAGATTCGAAGCCTATGCTCTGGTGAATGCAAGTTATACTCAACAACATGTTTTGAAGGGGCAAACAAGCAACAAACTGCTTTGTTTTGAGCAGGGGACTAGCAACACTGTTTCTCATTTATTTCTTATTTCTTATTTCATAATATTTATACAGGGTAAAACATTCAGTTATACTGTTTTACAATGTATCCTGTTAAAAAAAACTTACAAACGAAAAAAAACTATCTAAATTTACACGTAAGTCTAAAATGAAACTGCAATCAATTTGATCTATACAGCTATTAGCAAAGTGTATAAAAATTGTAGATATGATCATATTTAGTAGCTCAAATCATTAAAAGGTCGGTGTAAAATGCTATTACAGTTTTCTTTGAAATAAATGGCTTGGAAGGAACTCAGGGTATTTTGCTGTAAATCTGCCGTGGAAATTTATTGATATCTTGATTAGTTTCAAAATGGCGGCATTTATTAAATTTGAGGCTATGAAGTCATCAAATTTCTAAATCCTAAACCATAAATGCTACAGCTTTCTGCTTGCCACCATATTGTAGACCTTCATAAACTATGGTTTTCTTGAAGGTTATATCATTTTTCCTTTATTCGTTTAAGATTTACGATGATTTAAAAAATTTTCAAAATTATCCATAATTTTTTTCAAAAATGATTAAATTGCCACCATTTTGAAAAATCAAGCTATCAAAAAATTTCCTTGGCAGATTTACAGCAAAGTACCCTTAGTTCCTTTCAAGCCATTCAATTCAAAGAAAAATGTCATAGAATTTTACACCCACCTTTTTAAAGAGTTGAAAGATTTGTGCCCTATGCTGTACTCACCTTCCTCTTCTTCGAGTCGATTCCCATTCCATCTGTACCTTTTCCATGGCTTCTTATTAACATCAAATCCCATCACTTTTGAAACACGCTTCATCAAACCAATACCTTCATTGTCTTGTCGAACACACCCACTGTCTTGTGGAATAAATCCATTGTCTTGTCGAACACATCCATTGTCTTGTCGAATACATCCATTGCCTCCTCTATTGCTATCATCATTGCTAAAACCAACAAGATCTTGACATCTATTGTTTCCTTCGCTTAGCACAGTCACGTGACTATCACCACGTTCGATAACTGTCATTGACAACGGTTGATTGACAGCCTCCAGCGCATGATTGAAAGCCTCATTTTCATAGATAGAATCATTGCTCTCAAAATCAATCGTCTGGTACCATAATGGACTAGCCTCGTTGCCATCAAGGACGTCAGAATTGAGGCNCTGTCGTCTGTCTCTGACAGTTTTTGAATGATTTCAACTCGGAATGACAAGGTTGCTGTTTGTCCAGAAGTAATAAGAAAGGAAAGTATACAGGAGAACGAATTTTAACAGGAAAAATAAATGTCAAAAAGTAGTTTAATGTCCTAACTTACGACCTTCATATTCCCATACCAACGCACAATCATCGGCCAATCAGAATCAAGCATATCGACTCGACAGCCAATCACAGCATTTCCTTTGCACCACATGACTTTGCATTCTCAGATCTCAACCAATCAAGGCTCTCAGTTAGCATCACATGACTTTGACAGGGCTATCTGATCAAATAGTATTGCAATTGACGATATTCAATGCTCTTCTGTGTCGTCTTGGTGAGGTGCGGATACGAGTTTGAATTTTCCCGCGCTTTTTCTCAGTAATAATATTCGGTATGAACACACTGTTTTCTATTGTTTCTTCAGACACGATAGTAGTAGGCCTGGAATACAACAAAAAGCTGGAATTACAAAAAAATATACGATAAAGAAGAAATATTAATAATTTTTAAAATTCACAAGGAATAACGGATATTTTGCTTTACATTCTTTGAGTATATTCACGGCACATAGAAGAATAAAACGCGAAAACGACACTATAGGCTCAGTGGGGCCCAAGCAAGGTAGCATCTATCTTTAGAGGTACCAAAAGAATCGTTCTCATGGCCACTAAAAATGCAATTTTTCTTCTGGACCTACTCCAAGATAAAGGAAAATTTAACAGGATAAAGGAAAATTTTTTCCAAAAGATACAGAGAGAAGAAAACAACGTATATGTGTTCTATTGAAACACGCCTCCTCTCCCATATATATGACTCGGCCCTACTAAATTATACTCCATCCAAAATCACTTTAACATCTGTTGTTTACTTATATTATTTTTCTTTTGCAACCACCTCCAAGGGGACCATTATGGAAATAAGGTCAATATGACCTTTTAATGATATCCCTGCCACTACAATTAGGGGTGTTTTTAACGTATTTATTTAATGAGCATTGTCATCGTATTTTATCTATTCTTTAGCTTTTTAAAACTTGTAAATTCTATTTATTTCTTGTAAATTGTTTTATTTTACGTATCAAGCAAAAGTCTGTCACTCATCTGGTTTATGATTTAGGAATTTGATGACGTCACATCCTCAAATGAATTGAAATGTAAGATACGCTGTAATTTTGAAAAATACTCAAGATTTCTGCAAAGTCCAACGGTAGAATTATATATAAGTATCTAAAGTTTCTTTAAAGCCATTCAATCAGAAGAAATAGGTCATTGAATTTTATGCCCACCTTTTTACGCCAAGATAAAGATTTGGAACCTATGCTAAATAAACAGAGACAGCAAAATATTTTGGTTGCATCCATAAACTTTGGTTTTTGTCGAAATCTTTCCATGTTACGTCAAACAGTTTAGACATTCTTGAAAAAGAAGAAACACACTCCAATTCTGAAAATATTGAAGATTTCAGAAAAGTCCAACGGTAGAATTATAGAGTATTAGCTGAAGTTTCTTTGAAGTCATTCAGTTCAAAGAAATAGGTCACTCAATTTTACACCAGCCTTTTTAAAGATTTTGAACCTATGCTTGTTTATTTTGATTTGGCTGAGTGCACTCGGAGGCGTGAAATCTATTCTTCAGAAAGGCTAATCGATTTGTCTTTTCATGCAAGTGAATCTTTTGTTTACAAAAATTCTCCCTTGCCCTTGTTTAAAGACATCGAGTCATGTTAAGTAGACTGCGTATACCCAAACTTAAAGAATCTTCTGACTCATGGTTCTCGATGGCGCATCTGATTGGCTAAGGTTCGTGTGATTGGCTAACGTTCGTGCTAACGTAACGTTCTATTTATCATGTCTCAATGCCTTTAATGATTAACAAACACAAGCAAAATTATATTTTGCATAAATGGGACTACCTTGGCTCACTCTCAGGTGCCAGCTTTTTAGCCTTCTTTCTTGTCACACCATCATGTCCCCTATCATCTTTTGCTCTCTTCTTCCCTCCTCTTGTCTTCTTTGGTACTTTAGGGGGCAACCCCACAATAACACTTTTTGATTGAGGTGGTGTCACTTCAAAACTTTCATTCCATGAGCCATTATTGACGTCATTCTCCTTCGCATTGACAGGCTCAATATCCTTCGCAATCACTGTCTCGGCAACAACAGTTTCGGCTCCAATGCCAAAAGGGTCTTCTGGGATATAAACTTTAGTCGGGAACAGAAATGAGGCCAGAAGATCACTGTTTATCAAATCTTTTGCAAGGATGCTTTTTGGCTTTTCATCATTCCATGATTTGCCATGAACTGCTTCACGACTTCTGATTTGAGAAAAGTTTTTCAATGCTCGCAAGGCTTTAACGTCAGGATCTTCAAGAATAAATAAAATGAGAATTTTCAGTTCTACCAGAATGTTAAAACTGCCTTGTGCAGCAGCGGGTCTTTGAAGTGAATAAGTTCCCTTCGACTAGTTCTTTAGAAAGAATTGGGCAATAACATTTTGCACGAATGATTTCAAATTTTTGTGAATATTCGAAGCCTATGCTCTGGTGAATGCAAGTTATACTCAACAACAATTTATTGATATCTTGATTATTTTCAAAATGGCAGCATTTATTAAATTTGAGGCTATGAAGTCATCAAATTTCTAAATCCTAAATAATAAATGCTACAGCTTTCTGCTTGCCACAATGTTGTAGACCTTTATAAACTATGGTTTTCTTGAAGGTTATATCATTTTTTCTCTATTTGTTTAGGATTTACGATGATTTAAAAATTTTTCAAAATTATCCATAAATTTTTTCAAAAATGATTAAATTGCCACCATTTTGAAAAATCAAGCTATCAAAAAATTTCCTTGACAGATTTACAGCAAAGTATCCTAAGTTCCTTTGAAGCCATTCAATTCAAAGAAAAATGTCATAGAATTTTACACCCACCTTTTTAAAGATTTGAAAGATTTGTGCCCTATGCTGTACTCACCTTCCTCTTCTTCGAGTCGATTCCCATTCCATCTGTACCTTTTCCATGGCTTCTTATTAACATCAAATCCCATCACTTTTGAAACACGCTTCATCAGACCAATACCTTCATTGTCTTGTCGAACACACCCACTGTCTTGTGGAATAAATCTATTGTCTTGTCGAACACATCCATTGTCTTGTCGAATACATCCATTGTCTCCTCTATTCCTATCATCATTGCTAAAACCAACAAGATCTTGACATCTATTGTTTCCTTCGCTTAGCACAGTCACGTGACTATCACCACGTTCGATAACTGTCATTGACAACGGTTGATTGACAGCCTCCAGCGCATGATTGAAAGCCTCATTTTCATAGATAGAATCATTGCTCTCAAAATCAATCGTCTGGTACCATAATGGACTAGCCTCATTGCCATGAAGGACGTCAGAATTGAGGCAGGCTACATTGAACTTTGGTGG
>REGL01000032.1:209666-226309 GCA_004194395.1 Aurelia aurita complex sp. Pacific | reverse complement strand
CATATAAGAACCTTACATTTTGAAATCACCCTGTTTAGGTTCTTATGCATATGATACTATTCTTGAAAACAGGATACAAGGTTCTTAAATAGATTCTTATCAAAAGAATTAATTACAGATCTTTGGGAATTTAGGCCAAATATAAGAAAACAACGTTTTCACATACTCACTATCATGACACAATTTTATAAAGAACAACCTTGTCTACCTAGCCTTCTCTGTATCAAATCCATTCATACAAAGAATTTTTACACAGGCTTTGTATCTACTTTCAAGTCTTTGGCTAAATTTCTTTAAAAAAAACCTTATCACATATTACCAACCAGTAGTTTTCACATTTAATTTTTTAAGATAAGAACCTTCCTTGAATTTCAGGATGAATGGGTTCTTCTGTAATGGAGTGAAATTAGAACATTTTAGGCCTTAGGTTCTTGTAAGTAGGTGGTTCTTATATGCGGGTTTTTACTGTATTGGAGACAGAACGAGACGGGGGAAAAGGAAGTAAGAAACAGGCAGGCAATGGATAAGTTGAGATATCATAAAACTCCAAAATGGTTTGCTTACCTCTCACTCTGCTTTCAAGATCAAGGATGCATTTTGTAGCTGTGACAATCAAATCTACCTATAACGGAAGATGTAACAAATAAATAATGTCATTTTCTCATGATAATGCTACTGAAATGTGTATTCTTGAGTGAGGACTGAGGTGGTTAAATTTTTCCGCCAGAGAGAAAGGACACCAGATGATATACATTAAAATGCAAAAATTTCGGACGTTTTTTCACGGAATTTCGGACGATTTTCAATCTATTTTTGCTTATTCCATGCTGAAAATCTCTTACATTTATAGGTCGTGCTTCATTTTAGGGCTCCTTAGTCAGAGATTCCCACAAATCGCTCGATTGAGAGGCGTTAAAACATTTATCACTATTGTGCACATTCAAAAATTCTACAAAGTGACTCAAATATCGTTCCATTCGGATTCTTTTTTAGAATAACTGAAAGGTCTATGATAAAAAACGAACCTCTTTTGCTTCTTCTGACATTCCAATTAGACTTTTTAGCTCAAACAAGTAGGACACAATTTCATATTCTTTGCCCCTAAAATGAAGAAAATCCCCATTGATCAAACATTGGGCAGCAAAAATCAAGAAATTATTGCTTTATCAGCATATAATTGATAAAACTGAGATTATTTTCAAGAAATAAAAGACTTTCTCTAATAATTGGTAAGAGATAGATGGAACAAACTGTCATTTCTGAGCTACACATTAAGGGTTGTGATTTATAAATATATCATTCTAGAAAATAAAGAAAAGAAGATTTCGGTCTGCTCTCAAAGCAATATAGCTCACCCATTTGTTTGGTTGTTGATTTATTTACATCGATAATTTACATCATCTTAGCTTAAGCCTACCGGGTGCGCCAAAATAAACTATGCACGTTTGGCAGGCCACAATAAATAGTACACTTGACCGATTTTGAAGATTTATGACTTAATCTTTAGCAGAAAACCTGAATTAGTTTCTAGGACTTTTTGCAAATTTTTCCGTTTTCAGCTTTTAGAGCTAGGAGCGAACTTCTTAAATGTTCGTTTTCGAAAAAATTGAAAACGATCAAAAAACGACGATCAAATTTTAAAAGATTCAACATGAATGAACAAAGAGAAAACGTTTTCAGGGGGATTTGTGGGTTTAATACGAACTCTCGTACAGCAGATTACAATTGGTCGATTTCTAAATCGTGAATCACCACGAACAAGTTCTCTCTTTGTCTATACATGTCGATTCTTTAGCAAACTTGATCGATGCTTTTTTATCGTTTACAGTGTTTTCGTAAACTAAAATTTAAGGAAACTCGCTTCTAGCTCTAAAAACTGAAAATGAAAAATTTGCAAAAATCCAAGTAGCTAGTCTTTCTGCTAACGATTAAGTCATAAATCTTCAAAATCGGTCCAGTGTACGATTTATTGTGGCCTGCCAAACGTGCATAGTTTATTTTGGCGCACCCGGTATAATAACTGTTTGCGAGGGCAATACCAGAAATATTAAACCGAAGCCGTCAGAACAAGACCGAGCTTACCGGCTCTCTTCCACTCTGATGTCTTTAGTTTGTGCCAAAAATTTTGCAAACTGTTCGTTAATTTTTTCTTTGTCTAGAGAATGAGAAAGAACAAAACAAAAATAAGAAAAGGGCCTAGAAAATGCGAGCAGTCACAAGTTCTAATACAAATCAAATTTCAAGATAAAATCTTTTGCAAGTTCCAATCGAATAAGTTTTTCCTGATCAGTAGGAAACTTTAGGACGCACACAAAGATTTTTAAAATTCAGAAAGTAAAATTTAGATAATTGCATTTTCTGACTTGAGATGAACCTTGGCTTCTCAAAAATAAAAATAAATGACGTTAAACAGAGAGAAGAAGTTCAAAAATAGAGAGATTAGTTATATCATTGCAGAAGAAGACGCGGAGACATGATTTTGACATTTAAACTATTAACTTATGGACACTGATCCGTCCTTGCTCTTCGAAATGAAGCAAGACAATACAAGAGGACACAAACTAAAGTTATTCAAGAAAGCATACAATTTAAACGTTCGTAAAACATTCTTCACGCAACGAGTCAATAACGAGTGGAACAAATTATCAAGCGAAGTCATCAACTGTTCGACAGTGAAACAATTTGAACGAGCATATGATCGACTAAAACACGTAGACAGATTCTCGTACACGATTTAGTCAGGTGATAGAACGTAACAGGGCTTTATAGGTCTCACGACCTTTCACTCCTTTAACTACTTCTTATTATTATCATTTATTGCATACGTAAAACTTGATGAGAAAGAAAACAATGAAAATCATACCACATCTTTGTTTATCTAAATCTGGAACTTGTTGGTCCGAAGATTCTGGTACAGGTTTGGGTACACCGTTTATTACCAAGTTCGGATATTCAACGTGGAAATCTAGAAGAAAATTAACAAATTGGAGAAATGTTGCATCAAAATATGAGAAAGCTTTACACTCCGTTTTGCAGTCAAATTTCTGCCAAAAGAGCAAAAAAAAATTGGTTCTTAAAGGGGCTCCGTCGTCAAAATGTAAACAAAACGATGCTCATTGCAGTTTTTTGAAAGGTGATATCACACAGGATTTTCGTATTTTTTTTAAATAAAAGTTGCTGTTTGGGCATTAATCATTGTACTTCACTTAGGAACAAACCAAACATTCATATCTTCTATGATTGCTCGGATATAAGCGGATTTTCAACGGTCACTTTTTGGTGGCTTGGGTGAAGCCACCAAACAAACTGCAGAGAACAATGGATGAACAATGGATAATTGGCGACACGTGCGAGTTTTCGGATTTGTTTACTGTTTGACGACGGAGCCCCTTTTTAAAAATCCTCAAATTCGACCATTGCAGGGCGCAGCAAAGAGTTTCCATGTAAACAGGACGCCAATCCGGTATGAAATTAAAACGGTATCGTGTGAACAGAACAATTTTCATATCGGATTGCCATCCCCAAAGGTTAAAGGCCATAGGTTAAAGGTGATAAAGCAAAACTTTTGATACCTTGATTAACAGGTCGATCAGCGATCAAAAGTGAACAATGATTCGTTTGATGAATGGTGTAGTGCAACGAACCATCGTGCTTGTTGGTCTTTGGTTTTCCTGAAAATAAAGAAATCAGTTATTCAAATATGGCACATTATTTTCAATCAACTGGTTCGTAAGATCTGGTAAGATAGCTTCCATGCAGATTCTGCTTCGAAACGTCAATGATAAGTGTTCAAAATTCAGTCATGTTTGTAATTACTTAGATTTGTCGCAACATTGATTTGTTTTCATAACATTTTTTCTCTCTTTTAGATATACCTATATACACACTCTCATGATAGTATCAACTTGAAAGGCCTTAGTGTGCTAAAAATATCAAATTTTTGTCTATTTCTCGTTCGTTCTTCATCCGCACTTTTAGTCAGGGCATGAAAACCCACCCGACCATGCGGCCGGGCGGTCGCATGAAATTTTCCATTAATACTGTCCTGCAGGAAATTTCTAAACTATATCCCCTTTCATGCATCATGCTTTGTTTTCCCACTTTTGTTTATACAAGTTAAAAACATGAATAAAGTCAAACAAAATGCGGATTGTATCTCATGTATCCGAATAACAAGCAGCTCTACATCCCAGTGCTTGCAAGATGATGATTCGAAAGGTGATGCGTGACACGTGCTGGTTGGAGCCAGTTTCTGATGGTGATCTCATTGACAAAACCAGATTTTATTGTTATATTCTTGCAGGAAATTTAAGCATGATTTTTGTCTGGTCGCAAGAAGGAACATACTTTTTCATGCCCTGCTTTTAGTATTACTAATATAGCGACTCAAAAAATACAACTTCATGTTTAACAAGTTGGTGGACTCGACGGGGAAGGCGGAGACTCGAGCCACCAACCTTCAAATTGGTAATCAAGCGATCTACCACCACAGTCATCCCTGCTTGATAACATGGATTTTTCTTGTACTTGCCTGGAATGAAATTAAAATGATGATTGTCGTGAAAGTATTTATCAATTTTATTGGTCAAACTTCGTCTCTCTGCCAATACACCGATTTCTACGAAAGCAACTTCTCATATGAAGGAAATTCGAAGATTTTTCCATTCTCGGGCCAACACATACCAGGCAATAAAAAGAAACTAACTAACCTTTTCTCTTCTTTCTGGCACTTGAAATTTTAAAATCTCCTTCATGTTTATCTTCAGTATTTGAACCATTGTTCTCGTCTTTTGACCTTTGATCTGACATTTGACCCATCAACTTTGAAGTATCACCTTTTGATATTAATCTTGATACGCGAATTTTCGGCAAACCATTTCCGTTTCGCTTGAAACGCTGTATGCTCGGATAGGTAAACTTTGAATGTTCTCGAGTCGCTCTGTTCTTCGTAAACGAAAGCTCTTCTTGACATTCTGTCGCCCTACTTTCAAGAATTTCAAATCCAGGATAACAAGTTGGTGCAGATGACTTGGGTGGTACAAAATCGTGCCACTTATACCCCACTTGCGTCACTGGAACGTTACTCGTATTTGCAGGCAAATCTAAATCTTGTTGAGAACCAGGACATACAATTTTGTTCACACGCAGAACTGTTGTGGAAGGAAGATTAGAACGTATAATTTTAGATTTGACATTTGTAATCTGGTCTTTCTTTACACTAGATCCTACTGTAGTAGCTTTTCCAGTTGTTTTGGCAGTCGTTTCTTTCAAAGTGTCCTCTCCAGAATCCGTGGTCACCTCCATTTCATCATGCTCTGTTGGCGCTGAATTTTGACCTTCATCCTCCTGAGCAGCATGATCTAACACAACTTTTGCGGGGATCAAATAACAAACTTCGCCATTTAAAAAGAACTTTGTAGCTCTAACCAGCAAGTTTTTACTCAGATTTTTCAGATGATAATACTTAATATTGTCAAATCCGCTTTCATCGTGACCATTACTTTGCATCTTCATTTCACTTTGCTGTTTGTGTTCATAACTTACGACTACACCTCTAATGCTACTTTGAACCCTGCCCTCATGGCTCCCCTCAGTGCTACTTTGACCCTTGTGCTCATTGCTACTTTGACCCTTGCTACTACTGGTGTCTGCCTTAAAACAATTAATGGTTTTGTTTGTCACAGAACCTGGAACAACTGCATCAGTATTTGTTGCTTCTATGGGCCTTACAGTAATTTTATATTGTGGTGCATTCATTGGCGTTTCAGTAGCTCTTGTCCAAATTTTGACAGAATTAGGAGTGTTTATTAGCGTAGGATGACTTTTTGGTACTAAGATACCCATTGGTTTGACAATCTGGATCGGAGTTACAGCTACAAAATAGAAAAAATGAAAAGCTTGTTAATTTTTACAAAGGGAAATCAATCCGGCAAATATATGCCTCTCTTGAGAAAATTGATAGTTCAAAGAAATCTATTTCTATTAGGGAAGCCCTTCAGCAATGCTGATTGTCAAGGGGCCCTCAAATATCAAACTTACAATATCAAAATATTATAGGAAAAAACTAAACTACCGTAAGTCCTTGAATAAGACCCCAGGCTTCGAGTAAGCCCTCCTCAAATAAGCCCCCACCAAAAGATATCTTTTGCGAAATAAGACCCCACCTTCGAATAAGCCTCCACAAATAGGCCCCCACCCCAAAATATTTTTTTCGAAATAAGCCCCCAGGGTAAAATAAGCCATTTTACCTTTCGGAGTAGAAGGGTATGTAGCAATACCATCCTTGCCCTCAAATTTCAGATTTGCTGCTAACGTCTCCCTTGGCAAGATTTTTGGAGGCATTGGTGCAATCGTTGGCAGTCTTGCAAATTCCTTTTTACACTTTTGAACGGCAATATTTCTTTTGTTTCTTTTGCGCTGTTTTTGCTTTTTGTTGAAATCTTCCAATGGATCTTCTGATATTGGTGATGGTGATGGGACATTATGGACACCCTGATAAAAGAAACAGACATTTTGGAGAAATTAACAATGATTGACACGATTGACGGTACTAAAGACATTTTCAAGATTAGAGTAATTCAACGCCTGAAGTTTTTGTGTCAGAAATATTTTCAGTCCAGACTTTTTCAAGGGAAGGTTTCTGCTGCATGGAAATGACATAAATTTGAAAGAAGAAAATAAAACAAGCAATGTCTGTCCTTTTTCGCATTTTTTCAAATATCTTCAGAACATCTGAAATTCCATGAAGTCTGAAAAACTTTCATCAGACAACTAATTAGGCAGGAAAACCATGTTAAAGGGAAATGACATAGTTAAAAGCTGGCCCGGGCCAAGTAAAAAATATTGTCTATTGCATTGTACAACTTTGACGCAAGCAGTTTCTTTGTGTAAGCAAAGAGACAAATGGATGTGTGGGTGTTTCTTTAGCCTATTCATAGCGGCCATGAGATATCGCTATGTCTGCTCCGTTTAATGTGCGCAAGGCCTGGAATGTTCATGAAAGGATAGCTGGTCTTGCTTAAAAAAGCACTGCCTCATAAAACTCTAGGAAAATTAACAGGGCTCAAAAAAATATTTTTGTTCCTGGTAGCAAGCCAAGCACCTTCGTTTCTTCTAACACACTTTCTTTTTTCTTTCTCTGTATACCGCCCAATTCTATCCCTTTTTCTTCTTCTTTCTTTCCCCCTTCTTTCCTTCCTTCCTTTTCTTCCTCCCTTCGTTCTTTATTTTCTCTTCCCTTTCCTTTCCTTCCGATTCTTTTTCTTTTTAACCCTTCTCCCTTCCTGGGAAATTTAAGCATTTCAGCTACCTTCCTGGTAGCGCCGGTACCACGCTACTTCATTTTTTTGAGCAATGAAAATTAAGCTCCTGAAATAAAAATATCTACTCACTATTTTCTCTTCTTTGACAGGAAAGCCTGCAGAATTGTCTAAGTCAGGAGTAAATGGAACAATGGAGACACCAGAATCATCAGAGAATCTCACTCTTCTTGTACTTGATCTTGTTACTCTTGGGGTTGTTGCAATTTCTGGTGTAGGACTTTGGTGGGACCCATTCTTGGGAACATTTTCCTTTGATGGACCTTCAGACATTTTTGCCCTGAAGAAGAATTTGGAGTAGCTTTGAAATCATGGCACAACGTCTGTTATAAAATCTAAATTTCAAATTTTTGATAGAACATTGAAAATCCATATTCGCATTTATTGGAAACCTGTTGCATTCTGCAGTCACAAACCAGACAAGTTGATTCTCTGTGCCATAAATTTTTAGGCACTCATATATTCAAATAGTTCAGGTGACTAGCATGATTTGGCCTATCTGTAGTTGTGGCAAGTGAAATAGATTAAAAGGTGTGAGCTGTGAGTAGAGTTTAAAAAGCTGTGAGCATCACAACAGTAGCAATAGACCTTTCATTCTCTCGTGCAATGCAACAACCTATTATCGTAGCTGCAAGCAGCAAGCTTTGCATAATAGTCGAATGGTTGTGAGTGAATGCAAGTTTTCCTGCCTGGACCCTGAAAGACATATGCTGTAAAATCTTGCATTAACTGTGTAACAGGAAAGACACCCTAAAAAGAACTTGACTAAGTTGGGCAACAGAAAGCAGCCTAAAGAACTAAAGAACTTGACCACCACCATATGATGATGAACCTGCTGGTTTCAGGTTTTGAGCAACGAAAAAATAAAATTGTGCAGACACCCGACGTTTATATATCCCCAGTTGCAAAAATAGGCTCAAGAAGCATGCCTAAATGGTATCTTCACTCAATAAACATTTTAATTTCTCATAAAAACTTTCTTAAAACCGTTTACCGTATGCCATAAAGTCATACCAACAATGGGCCTAAATGAAAAGAACTAGACCTTGTCCTGGTACTTTTGGGGCGTCAGAATAAAGTATGCCACTTTATATCTAAGTTCAAAAATTACTAGAGGTACAAGAAGCATGCAGAAATAGTATAAACTATCTATATTACCCAATACTTACCTCACTCTCTCATAAAACATTCTCAAAATCTTGTAATGTCATTTCTCTTTCCCTCACTCCGTCGGCCATGTTTTCCTTCTGAAATTCTCCCGCCAAAACATAACTTCATGTAAAATTCAGAGAATATCATGGAATCAATTCAATTCAATTGTATAAATGAATGACACTGGTCGCCAGTTTTCAGATGAAATCGAAAGGCCAAGAACATCCCTGCTCTAAAATATAAACTTTTAAGGCAATAAAAAATTTGCGGAGACTCTTTCCTGAAATATTCATGTTCTCTGAAGGTGGATAAACAAAGTTAGCTATTTTAATGCATGACACTCAGTGCATTGGAACTTGAACGTCCACTTTAGCTGAACTGAGGTTTTCATCAACTATTTACCGGGGCATCTTCCTATTTCTGGCCAAGGGATGTTTGAAAGATTTCTAAAACAAAACAGCTCAGATCCTCTCTTTTCAAACAGAGGCGTCACAGAGTATCACACAGCTAGGGATTTTTGGAGATTTTAAATGGGACTCTCTGATCAGTTCAATGAGAAGGACTGGTCATTAGCCTTATAGCTACTCTGAAAAAGAGTCTGGATCGAGTGATATTTTAATACATTTTTATAGGCGATGTTCTGTTGAGTGACTTTAGAGCTTCTACAGTATCACTGTTGTGTGCACATTCGAAATTTTATTAAAATGATTCAGATTCTTTTTTAGAATATCTGAATGGGATTGCCCACCCAAGTTTCTGAGCAACAAGAGATCCTTTCTCGCTCAGATATTTGCACCGAGATTCGCACATCAAATATTGCCGGTCCATTTGACATTAACGTAAGAAACCAGCAGTTAATTCTCACCCAGACACACAAATTTGCGCAAATCAAAGAGGCTTACGTTCGACCTGAAAGATAAAGAAATATCAGTTCAAGGATTATTGTTTATATATCTCTCAGCTTACTTCTTGACCAACCCATAATATGGGAATTAGTCTCCAACTTTGTATATTTTACGGTATTGACAGGCAGGGATTACAAACTAGGCCATGTCATTTGACCGAGATCTCAAGGTTTTTTTGTGGACAAAAGATAAGACTGTAAAACTTGGACCGTAACATAGGATCTGGAATACAGTAAAAACCCGCACATAAGAACCTAAGATTTTGAAGTCAGCCTGTTTAGGTTCTTATACAATGAGGCAAATCCAGTAATCAGGGTGTAGGTTCTTAACAAAGGGAAATATGTGAATCTAAATCTTAGCCAAACTTATTTACACTCTTAGCCCTATCCATTTCAACCCAAGCTTACCTAGTTTACCCCTGCAAGCCTTGCCTATCACAGTTCTATAAGTAATGCTTTGGAGTTCACGAAAGAGTTTGATTGGCAAACAGATTGCATTTATTTCCCAATGAATGAATGAAACGCTTTATTAAGAACCTAGTTAAGATATCATCCTGAAATGGTTCTTATTTATTGGGTACAAAATATATTATTTCAGGCTGTAAGTTCTTAATAGATGAAGGTTCTTTTATGTGTGGGTTTTTACTGTAGAACCCCTTTTAAGGGACTAGGACTATGGGGCAATCTATCGTTTCTTTTTTTTAAAAGGGGCAATAGGCCTATAGTTTGAAAAGCTAAAACAAGGTCCAAAAAAGGAACTAGGGGGGCAATTGCCCACCCAGCTAATATGTTAAAAAAGGCCCTGATCTGGAAAATTTTTAACCCTGAACAAGGGAGCAAAATTATTTTTGAAACATTAGAGGTTTGCTTCCCAATAAAACTATTCGTCTATTTCTCCACGTCGTAAAACGAGGGGCGTTTCACTTCCAATAAATCTCGTACATCTTTGGCAAAAATACTTTGCTTTCAAGAAACATTCATCAAAAGGAGTACAAATCCCCCGGACCCCCATTTTTCTCGCGCTTCGCGCTCGTCAGTGCGTACATCTGATTTTGGGCTGGATCCGCCCCTGGCCTCCGACCCCCCCCCCCACTTTTTTGCAAATCATGCGGTTCTGAAAGGCAACTCATCATGTTGTGCTGTGGTAATATTTTTGTATCAAGTTTGCCCCCCCCCCCATTTTTCTGATCTTGTCAGGGGCCTTGGATGGACAATTATCTATTTATTGTGACGAGCAGAATGTACTTTGGACATTTTCAAAATCATTGTGCCCAACCAATTTTGATTTTCCAGGCAGTGCTCTACTATGCCATTGCCCAACCAAACGACAAGCTCTTCGTGCATATGAAATCGCAGATGAAATGGTATAATCACGAGTTTTCCATTTTTACCCCAAGAGAACGCTCATTCACATTCAAATTTCCACGAGGCAAACACATCTGTTATGTACTGGCAACATCCTTTCGAAATATGACCTCTTACTTACGTACTCAAGTGTTAATGTTCATAGTGTTTCGTGATAATTTCGTTACCTAATTTTGGCAAATAACAAATTTCCCTCCTTCTGTTTTCAACATTTGCCTCTTTTCTTGCTCGAGGTGCAAAGTAAACAGAATGTTTTTTGTAACTTGGATCAATTTTTCGTCACCTCAAAATATTCCAAGGGTCCTTGAATTCCCAAGGCTCCTCCGCACAGTGTCATTTCAATGATTCAAGGACTCGTTCAGACGACAATATTCCCTCCTTAGCAGGGCGAAAGGATTAATTTGACAATAGGAGAATAATATATAGGGATTGGTCTCAAATAGTTTTAGTCAGTTGGCAGTGCTTCAGGGCGAAGAGCGGTGATCGAAATAAAGCGAGCTCAGATTTTGAAAGAACCGTTGGCAAACACAGTGGCTTTTGCTGAGCTTGGCTAATCTTGGATCATAACTTTGGCTTCAAATTTTGTGCAAATAAGAGGAAATACATTTGAAAGATATTTTTGTTCGCTGTTGAACATAGATCATTCGCTGAGAGGAAACCCTGAGGGAACAATTTTTGGCACAAAACGCAATCAAGTTGGAACAAGCAAAGGTCTTGAAACGAAATCTAGAAGGCATTTCGAAGTTGAGGGATCAAATTTTGGCACAAAAGGCGATCCAGTTGGAGCAATCAAAAGCGAAGGCTAGAACGCAGTTTGGTTTATTGGTGAACAGATTGCGATTGTATTGCATTGGTGGAAAGATATAAGAGACAGCACGAGGGTGAAGATTCTTTGTTCTGGTAAAATACGCAAACGTTCTTCTTAAGGAGGTTCAAAATAATGAAATAAAAGTTATCTTCACCAAAATCACTCCTGAAAAGATTTCTCTGCGCACATCAATAAGGAATCCCAGAAGGCTGCATAGTTTTCAGACTTTGCAAACAATTTGAGAAATAAACAGTATCAACGAAATTGAATTCAGATATACAGCGTTATTGGAACGATTCGTACGATCAGAATTTTGTGAATAATTTGGAGTTTGTGTTTCAGAAGGAAGATCGAACTGCCTGGGCTTTTCATCGTCAATTGGGGAAAGCCAATATTTCTGACGACGTTTTCTTGGAGGCTGATTTAAAGGTGTCACTTGAGAGTGTCTCAGGAGTAATATAATCGAGTAGAAGTGCCAAGGTTGGGAGGAGCAAACAATTCTATCAAGATGACATTCTACAGCATTTTAGCGATTCTTCTCACATCAACGACATTGTTTTCAAATGGCCTAAACTCCCTGAGCATGAACACAAAATGTGAAGATCTTCAAGAAAGTATGTGTAGTGGCCTCGCATACAATCAAACATTCTTTCCTAACATACTGAACCATCTGAGCCAATACGAGGCATCACGATTCTTCACACAGTTTCATCCGCTCATCAAAATTGGTTGCTATGAAGATATCAAGCTCTTCCTTTGTTCTCTGTTCTTCCCAGTATGCACTTCGGTAGACAAGCCTATTCCTCCATGCAGAAGTTTCTGCAAAAAGGCAAGAAGAGGTAAGTAATGATCACGTGATCATCATTCACTCTTGTCAGCTTATTTTTAGGGGAACTTCTTGTACGAGGGGTGTATCAATCTTCCAAAAAGGCCTACGAGATTTTGCAAAACAATAGATTTCCAGTAATTTTTTACGGATTTTTCTTGAAAAAAAAGATTTTACCAAAAAGTTGTACGAGATTTTACTGAGTCTTGTACCCCTTGGTCCTGTACCTCTTGGAGCGATTGAATGACCAAGGGCAGCGCTAGGGGGACTGGGATAGACATGTCCACCCCACTTTACTCAAGTCGGTATTTGTTCTTAAACAAAATAGATATAAAAACATTAGGTATACCGTCTGGGAATCAATTCTATTCCTTGTCCACCCCCATTTTGCCAGGGCTGGTGCTACACCTCTCATTTATTCAGGTCAGTTTTTGTCTTTAGATCGTATCCAAAAGCATGTAAACATGAAAGCATGCTTTACCATGAACATGGAAATTATTATGGAACCTTTTAGAAACTCGTAAGAAACTATGAAGACTCAAAATCTGATAATTTTAAGAAACATTCAATATTGGCCAAAATTCTTAGTTTCCTAAATTCCTATGTAGAAAATATGTTTAGAGCCTCTCAGAGCCCCTGCATGCAGAGGATAATGCAAGTAGACCTTTTAGCTATTCTACAAAAGAACCTGGATCGTGCGTTATATTTATACATTTTGATACGCGACGTTCGATCGAGTGGCTTTAGAGCTTCTTTCACTATTGTACACATTCGAAAATTCTACAAAATGTAGCAAAATGTTGTTCGACTCTGATTCCTTTCAGAATAGCTAAAAGGTCTATTGTAGATCTTGGACCTTTGCTGCTACCATCTACAATACCTCAATTAATCCTGATCATGATATTGCAGTGGCAATAGGGCGGTGCAGGGATTGTCTCAAGTGGCAAGCCGCACGCCATTTTGATTCCTAATCTTAGACACGTTGACATAAAAAGGTTGGCTTGGCCCTCCCTCGTCAGACCCTCTTGTCTTAAACTGTCAGTATTGTGGAGTCAACGGATTAGTACTTCTGTTCAAAATATTGTATTTAAGCCTTGATTCATACCTTTGTGTTGTGACTAACATTTTGGCTGCATGTATGTATGCATGTTTTAAATCAATAAAGGAAATCAGTAAATAAAATAGGCCCAAGCAAAGAGCCTTGTGGTAATACCTAATTTTGGACAATTTTTCTTTGCCTGTCAGTATTTTGGAGCTGAAGGGTTAGCATTTCTGTTCAAAATATTACATTTAAGCCTTGATTCATACCTTTTTGTTGTGACAAATATTTTGGCTGAATTTATCAATCATTCTATCAATAAAGGAAATAGGTAAATGAAGTAGGCCCAACAAAGAGCCTTGTTGTCAGACCTTCTTGTCTTGAACTGTCAACATTGCAGAGTTCATGGGGTAGCATTTTGCAAAAGATTTTGGATTTAAGTTTGGATTCATAACCTTATGTTGTGATAAACATTTCGGATATCAATGTCAAAACACAAGTAAACAGAATTGGCCCGAGGAAAGAGCCTTGTTGTCGTGCTTGATTCTGACCATCTTTTTGGCATATTTAGTTACTCGATATGCAGAGAGATGCATTGCATGTTTTGTTTTGCTATTTCTCACTGTGTATTAGCATTTTTATGAAAACCAGACGTGTTTTAGATTATGCATGCAGTTACCCAAAGAAATGAAGAGCAAAGGCTCGAGGAAGGCTCCTATTCCAATCCGTCTAAATTTCATATCAATAGGTCTTTTCGGGGTCTTTTAGATGTTTTAAAAAAGAATCAAAAGCGAACGATATTTTCAGACATTTTATAGAATTTTCGAATGTGAGCAACAAAAATAGAAGCTAGCACGCCACTCAATTGAGCACTACGTTCCTTTTCAGGTTGTCGACCAGTAATGAGACGACATGGATTCGAATGGCCTGAAATATTCCGTTGCACCAAATTTCCAAAAAGATCTGGAGGAAAGCTTTGTTTAGAAAGACCAAGAGGGGGAGAAAAGAAAAAGAAGAATCGAGGATAACATGGGGGCATTGGGGGCTGAAATGAGAGTTATAAAGATGTGGAAAGTTTTAACAAACTACTAAAGACTGTTGACGCCGAGATCTCGGACATTTTTTGAAAATTTTTTTTATTATTTAGTAAAGTAAAGTCTCTTCATTAAGAAACACACTTTTTCACCTCGGCCTGTTGTTACCGTTAAGGAGCCTAGGATCCCATGCGGGCACGCTACGATTTCAGACTAAAATTTCAAACAATAGATCCACTATGCAATGGTTGAAGTGTAGAATAGTTCAATTAAAGTCAAACCAGTAAACATTTTCTATTAGTTCAACCCCTGGACTGTGGAACTATGGTTTCCACTTAGGCCAAATTTGAACTTCAGACAGTCTGAAATTTCAGTGTGCCCTAAAAGGACCCTGGGTGACAATAACTCTTTAATTACCCTGTTATTCTTCCACTGTTCTTTCACAAATTCAGAGTCTGAGTTTCTTATAAAGTGCTTTCTTAAAGGCGAGATTTTACTGTAGTTGAAGATTTTATTAGGGTAAGAACTTTAGCGAGTTAGATAGACCTTCGCCGACTTGACTTTGATATGTATATACAACCGTAGTTTAGACCTTTCTACCAGCCATGAACCAATCAGTAGCCAAGGTGTCATAACGTCCTTCGGAAGGGACGTTAAACTAGGGGTCCCATGCCTGGATGTGGCATGTATAATGGGCCTAAATTAGCTTAAAGTAGCTAGAATTACTTTCAGCCTACCTGAAATAAATTACTGAAAAAAAAGAAAGAAAGAAAAAGATATTCATTTTGATCTGTGCAAACTAAAGTCTCACTTCAGACCTTTAAGCTATTCTGAAAAGAATCAGAATCAAACGATATTTTGCTACATTTTGCAGAATTTTCCAATGTGCACAATAGTGATAGAAGCTCGATCGAACCTCACATGTATAAAAGTAACGCTCGATCCAGAGGCTCTTTTATAGAATGGCTGCAAGGTCTATTACGTTACAAAGAGCGTAACGTTATTTAACGTTATAAGAGCGTTTAATTTCCCTGAATTTGTGTTACATCAATGAATTCAAAATAATAGGCGTCCCCCGCATTAAAATGCGTTCAGATTTTAACACATTGATAGCATTACACCCAATCCGTGTGAAGGGAGTCTGGGACTAGTGCTTGCCAAAAGCGCGCGAAAACTAAGTTTGCTGACGCCATTGGCCTAAGTGCTCATTGTGTTACTGTGACTTGTTTTTATCGTTGGATGTCACAAAAGCTTCGTTTATTTACAAATAAAGATAAAGCTACCGAATAAAAATGGCATAGTAAGTGTATTCTTTGTTTATATTATTCTCTTTAGATAAAGGGAATGCGAACTGTGTTCTACATTGCAGGAGAGGACGTCATAACGTTCGATTGTCGAATAACTGACGCGTTGTTGTATTCGTTTCACAATAGCAAGGAGATTCGAAAGTAGAACGTCATAAGTAATGGGCAATTTAGCTGCTTCAAAGATACATTCTGAATAAATTCAAAGTTCGATTGCCAGGCTTCGATCTCTATTGTTTGCATTAAAAAATTGACGGTTTCGTCCACTGTTGGTCCAGTTGGTTACACGAACTAAACAATAAACAATGGAATGTTTTTTGGCTGGCTTCGAATGAGTCAGTAGCGTTTGAGATCCCCTGAGCAAATTGCATTACGTTCCTGTTGAAAGTAGTAATTTAGAGCAAATTAGAACGTTTCTCTTTCCAATTTAATTGCCCAATCTTTAGAACGTGTTCTGTGGTACTTAGCATGACGAATGAAAATAATGGCCTACTTATTACTTTAGTTATGACCAGGCGCGTGTTTTTCAATATATCATTATTACCATATCTTCAAAATTATGTAATGCTTGTTTTTCCATCACTCTCTTTCCTGTATAGAGCAATTTTCTTCCTTCATAAATGTAAGTTTCATACCGCCTGAAAAGCAGTTATTATCGGTTATTATGACAGTCCTGGAAGCAGAAATACACGTATTTTTTTTTATAAGAAACTGCTGATAAGAAACTGAACTCTCAGATCACCAAAAAATTAAGAAACTCCAGTACTGGGAAAGTATAAGTTAAGAAAATATTTATCTTTCATAAAGGAAATTCTTGACATATTTTTACTTTACTTTCACTTATTTCCTACATCATATTACTTGTAAGGTACTTGAGTAATGTCTAAACATT
>REGL01000032.1:185495-196955 GCA_004194395.1 Aurelia aurita complex sp. Pacific | reverse complement strand
TCCATGAGAGAAAAAATTCATCAGTACACAGATTTTTTTGTAAGAAACTAAGGTCCGGGGCTGGCAAGCAGTTTCTAAAATTTTTGGGCCATTTTGCTACCAAAAGTTTCTTGAACGTGTTTCCTATATTTTTGATTACGGAAGTGTAGAGTTAATTCAGAGGGCTCCCAAACTACTTAGTAAGATCTCAAAACAAGTAAATAACATAATTTGCACTCAGAATGATATCCAAATAGTTGCTATAACTGTACAGTGTCAAAACATTTTTGAGTGCGCTGGGAAATTAAAACTGCAAATTACAGAAGTTTTTTATCTTTTTAAATTCAGGTAGGGTTGTTTCTTCACTTTCGAAAAATTGAGCCTACTGTTTCTTATAACCTATTTCTTATAAAAAAAATCCGTGTAATACCTTATCAACCTCAGCCTCCTTTTCAACATTTGTTGGAATATAATCTTCTTCAGCACCATCTTCTGAGCCTCGGCTTGATCTCTTTAGATGCCTCTCTGTCATCTTCTCAGCCTTGGTTTCTTCACTAAGGAGTCTTGCAAAGTCAGTCTCCGTGGAATCATCTTCCTCTGCAAAATAAAGAATTTATTTCAGGATTGATTGCTGCAAAGCAAAAGCTTCCCTGCCGTAATAGAAAACACTTCTCTGTGTTTACACGTACTTTTTTTTATAAAAACTGCCCATAAGAAACTGAACTGTCAGATAGCCAAAAAAATAAGAAACTCCAGTGCTGGGAACATGAAACTTATGAAACTATTTATTTTGAAAAAGGAAATCCTTAACAGAGTCCAAACTTGCTTCTAGTTCTATATTCTTATGGTTCTTCCAAATTAACAAAAGGTTCCAAATGCTGGCCAAAATCAACTAAGAACCCCAATAGCGTTGACTTCTTTACGCAATCTTTCTAACTGCTTCTTCTAAAATGATGACACTTTTAATACTCGTGCCAGATTGCAAGAGCATCCGGAGGTTCTCTCACTAGACCTTTTAGCTATTCTAAAGGCCTCTAAACAACGTTCGAATCGAATGATATCTTATAAATTTTGTAGAATCTTCGAATGTGCACAATAGTGATAGAAGCTCTAACGCCACTCAATCGAACCTTGCGTATAAAATTGTCTGAAAATATCGCTTGACCCAGAATCTTTCGTAGAATAGCTAAAAGGTCTATTACAGCTCACACGCTGATTAAAAATCCCAGAGTGTGCAATAGTTAGAAACACAAACTGACCTTCTCCAGTTTCTCTTTTAATAGGGGGTATCTTGTTGTCTGTATCTACATGTTCCCCTCTAGCTGCCATTTTCTTGACCCCATCCACTTCCTCTTCATCTTCTAACGATCTCCTTTTTCGAATCGAAAATGATTTCTCGGCTTTAACTGCAACTGAGTTGAGTGGCTCCTTCTTTCCTTCAACGGCAGCCTTTGCGTCTTTTGGTGCTGTTGTGTTTTTGGCAAGAGATGAATTCTCTACTGATGTTGTGTTTGCTGGTGTTGAGGCAGCTAAAGAGAAGATATCTATGTCAATAAAACGAACAAGACGGCTTAAGTATGGTAGATTTTTGCTGCATACCTATAACAAACTTACACTCTCTTTTTATAAGAATACTACACATTTACACCCCCCAGTAACGACCCCGCCGGATATTAAAAATACAGCGGGGAAATAATGAAATTAAACATTTTCAACGGGGATTAGAAATATCATGGCGTGGAAAGGAAATTTTCGGCTATTATCTATGATGAAACTTGTACAATTTTTGACGGGGAAACGAAAGTTTCAGCGGGCAACCAACAGAAACGCGGTGGGGAAAGTGTTTCAACTCATAAATAGCGGGGAAACAAATTTTCTGGGCGGGTCATCCTTCTACCTTGGCGGGGCAATGTTTCAGCGGGGTCGCTACTGGGGGGAGTACATTTTGTCCAGCTTCGATATTCTTAAGAAATTTTCGTTTTGAGCCGGAACATATTCTTAAAGTATTCTAATTTTTGTCAAATCTGATATGGTTTGAGGGGAACATAGCTAAGAGAAATTTCAGTCATGCAATTTTCTGTTATGAACATCGCAAATCAGGAAACTGCTAAAAAATGAGACACAGATATGCGAGCTGAGGCTGAGCAATATTCCTATAATATTCTTAAAAATTGGATGATTCTGAACCCGAAATTCTTATAAACAATATTCTTATAAAATAAGAGTACTCTCGATTCTGGAATAGACAGGGCAGGTAGAAAATTCCTGAATCCTAATAAACGGAGGGGGAGGGGGGTCTGGAATTACAAAAATACTAATGTTTTTGACTGTAAAGTACGACGTTACCATCAAGTTAAGGAACACAGACAAATTTCGTATAATTTGGTTTGAAAAACGTTCATGAATCTGCGAATTTGAGTCGCAAAATCGTATGTTGATTCCGAAAAATGTGAAGTAGAAGACTCAAAAGCTATCATTTATAGCATCATCATTTGACTTTATGAAAATCCCCCTCTAAGCCCCCTCTGTTTTAAGCCCCCTCTGCTTTGGAGCCTAAGAAATCAAATAGGGTTGCGGTGGCGCATCACGTGATATCAAAGCGCGCGAAATAAACAATACATATCACATCAACAATCACGTCAGCATTTGCTGCAACCTTTTCGTGTTTTCGTTTCGAATTTTCGAAGTTTGAAGAATGTGTTCGATGAATCAATTGTTTTTTCTTGAGGTAAATCATTCTAATTTATTATTTTGATTCTATTTGATCGTTATTAACAACTAAACTTGCCTTTAGGAATGAAATTAGGTCCTTTCGCCAAGGTTTACGGGGTTTAGGCGAGTGAAGCACAGCGTTTGGCAAATCAAGTTTAGTTTGGCCTTTGATGAGTCTGTGTGTTCGTCCGCCTCTTGTTTAGCGATTTTAAAGGATTTTTGTCCAAGTTATTGAGAAAACGAAAGGATTTTGAAGATTCTTTCAGTCAATTATTTGCCTGTTTTTGGTTTTGACTTCAAATCCCAGAGTTTTCCATTTTAAGACAAGGGTGTTTTAGGCCTATGTAGCAGTGAAGCAGGTTCAATGAAGTCTCCAGTGCACATACCTGTGTTTTCAGAGCAAAATAGAGGTTTGGGTCTCTTGCAAGTTGTGAAAAAAAGTTCTCATTTTAAAACTTTTTGCAAGGGCGATCTGCGAAAGCAAAATTTAAATCCTACACGTACTTTTGTTTCAAGAAGCTAAGAATTTGAGCCAGTACAGTACTGAAATTATCAGATTTTGAGTCTAATCTGTCTTCATGTTTTCTTCCTGTGCCCTCGTAAACATTTCAAAGCAAAGTTTTTAAACATTTCCCATGTTTAGACATTATTCAAGTACCTTACGAGTAATATGGTACAGGAAACAAGTGAAAATAAAGTAAAAATATGTTGAGTATTTCCTTTGTCAAAATAAAAGTTTCTTAAGTTACATTTTCCCAGTAAATACCGAAAAGCTCTATTAAGCCCCCCCTCGCTATTAAGCCCCCCACTCATATCAAATTCCAGAGGTTACCAAAGATTCTCCATTTATTGAGTATTGAGTTAAATGAGTCTGCATGTTAATTTTGATGTGTTTTGAAATAAAATTTTGTCGAATTCATGTACACTCATTTTTTTATAAGAAACCGCTTATAAGAAACGGTAGGCTCAACTTCTAGAAAGTTAAGAAACAACCCTACCTGAATTGAAAAAGCTAAGAGACTTTTGTAATTTACAATTTCAATTTTCCTATCGCACTCAAAAATGTTTTGACAGTGTACAGTTATAGCAACTGTTTGGACATTATTTTGAGTGCGGATTATGTTATTTACTTGTTTTGACATCATACTACGTAATTTGGGAGCCCTTTAGACAAAACAAAATTTACTCTACCCTTCCAGTATTGAAAGTATAAGAAACACATAAGAAACCTTTGCTAGCAAAATGGCCCAAAAATTTAAGAAACTGCCTACCAGCACTGGACCTTAATTTCTTATAAAAAAATGAGTGTATTTAACTCGTAAGATTGTATGTTTAACCGCAAAATGTGGTGCAAAAGGACTAAAAAGTGTAAAAAAAATTAGGTAAGCCCCGGGGGCTTGATAAAGCTTTTACGGTACGTGTAAGTGGGGGGGGGGGGTCTGTAAAGGAGGTCTATTCAAAATTCCAGCTCAGAAGGGAGAGATAATTAGAGAGGAAATTTAACAAAGAGGACATTTTACCTGTCGAAATTTCCGGCGTAACATGTCGCGAAATTGAATCGATAAGACTTTCATTACTCGATGTTTGGTTTGTTGCAGGTAGAGTGGCATTTGTTGGAGGCAACGTTTCATTGCTTGGAGCTGTTGTATTCATTGCCTATGAAGAAATGAAGACATTGGGTAAGTTATCATAAGTGTAGTGTTCTGTCGAATTCCGGGTGAGTCAATAAAAACAATAAATTTGAAGGCAGAAACACCGCAATGCGACAAAAAACAACAGCAAATGAAATGAGTGAATTTATTTTATACCAATATTTCGTCCTGCCATGCAGGACTTCTTCGGGGCCCTGAAGAACATAACAGTTCTGTTTGTACACTCATTTTTTTAATAAGAAACCGCTTATAAGAAACGGTAGACTCAATTTTTCGATAGTTAAGAAACAACCCTACCTGGATTTACAAAGCTAAGAAACTTTTGTGATTTACAGTTTTAGTTTTCCTATCACAGTCAAAAATGTTTTGACACTGTACACGTATTTTCTTTATAAGAAACTGCCCATAAGAAACTCAACTCTCAGATCGCCAAAAAAATTAAGAAACTCCAGTACTGGGAAAATATAAGTTAAGAAACTATTCATTTTGATAAAGGAAATCCTTGACATGTTTTTAATTTGTTTTCAGTTGTTTCCAGTATCACATTACTCGTAAGGTACTTGAGTAATGTCTAAACATTGGAAAGGCTTAAAAAACCTTGTTCACGAGAGCACAGCTAGTGAACATGAAGAACGTTATGGAACCTCTGAGAAACTTGTAAGAAACTTTGAGTACTCAAAATCTGATAATTTTAAGAAACGTTCAGTATTTGGCCAAATTCGTAGTTTCTTATAGAAAAAATACGTGTACAGTGAAAGCAACTGTTTGGAAATTATTTTGAGTGCGAATTATGTCATTGACTTATTGTTTTGAGATCTTACTAAGTAATTTGGGAGCCCTTTAGACAAAAACAAGATTAACTTTACATTTCTGGGATTAAAAATATAAGAAACACCTAAGAAACTTTTCTTCATGGATCCCTTAGAGGAAGAATTGGTCGTATTGTTTGGACAGTCTACAACTTTGTCTCACCTCTAATTCTTGTGGATTCCTAGCCACTGCTGGCACTTGCTGCCGTTTCTTCGCATGGGATTTTTTCTTCGCATGTCCAGTCGATCTTTTCACGATTTTAATAGGAAGAAGTGGTTTGCGGACTTCGGACACGACATCATTATCAGACACGGATCTTTTGCTTCTGTCATCAGTTTTCAATGCATCATCCTCATATTTTTCGATGAATTCTCCGTCACCAGAGGCACCTAAGGCCATACGTTTGTATTCGAACTTGGGTTTGGCTAAAACAGAATGAGAACTTGGTAGATGCAAGCAGCATATTAAATTAGATAACTGGATATCCTTGAACTAAATTGCAATGAACCAAAGGCGCCTACCTTGTAGGAACTGTGTTTATTCTCAGTACTGTTTTCGTGACATTATACAAAGAGAAATTGCTGTTCTGTCAACATGACATAAGAATAATTTTCTGTTGTCAAACTCCGGTGTTGATGTAATACGAGATCAACTGTTATACGAGATGACCACAGGGAACCAGACAGCGTGATTTTTGATCGGTCAACACCAACAGACGTTAGAATTTGAAACACGGATTAACAGGGCAGCAATTACTCTGTGTACTATGTCACGAAAACAGCACTCGGTTCTCTAAAGGTAGGCGCCCTTGAATGAACTATGTGAAAATATTTGGGCTCAATTGNTGACATAAGAATAATTTTCTGTTGTCAAACTCCGGTGTTGATGTAATACGAGATCAACTGTTATACGAGATGACCACAGGGAACCAGACAGCGTGATTTTTGATCGGTCAACACCAACAGACGTTAGAATTTGAAACACGGATTAACAGGGCAGCAATTACTCTGTGTACTATGTCACGAAAACAGCACTCGGTTCTCTAAAGGTAGGCGCCCTTGAATGAACTATGTGAAAATATTTGGGCTCAATTGACTAAGAACAACAGAGACACTATCCTGTCAATAATATACAGACAGTAACATTGGTAGTTTCAGTGAAGAACTTGAAAATACTCTGCAAACTGTACAGTCTCTAAAGCACGACAAATATATCATAACTAGAGACATCAACATAGACCTCATCAAACATTACCAACACGGTAGGGGTAAGACTAAAGAATACCTTAAAATGTGCCAAAATAGCGTTCGATTCTGATTCCTTTTAGAATAGATAAAAGGTCTATTCCCTGAAGAGAAGCATTTCCAAATAGAACGAGCTTTATTACTATCAACTTTAGTAGAACATTTTTGATCATATTTAACGAGAGTAAAGAGAAAGAAATAACGGAAACAAAAACTCACAGTCATCACTTTGAAAATCATCATCATCATCATCATCAACACTTCTGATTTGCCTTCTATAATCAGCAATACCACCAAGATATGCAACGAGGAGATCTTTTCCATTGTCTAAATCTACCCAATCACCATCGCCCGTTTCAATTGATCTCTTTTCTTTTTGTTTGTGTTTCGAAGGATCGACCAATGGTGTCTTTCTCATTAGTTTCCTCGCGGCTGTAGGAGAATTTGAAGTTTGATCAATAGCCTCTTGGTGAGGAAATCTAGACTGATGACCTTCGTCTAAGTTTTGCTCCATTGAATTGAATTATCATTTAGGGGGTATCGTTGGGGAGAATGGATGGAGAAAAAGGACCCATGTAATAAATCTAGAGGAAATCTAGAGTTTGATCAGTGCAGCTATGGGTAAATCTGAGGGCATATGGATCTTGGATTGGGTCAAAGTCGTCTTGTAAGAAAGAAAGAGTTGTCAGACTAACCTCACTACTATCTAGTTAATAAATAAAGTTATTTTCGGTTGAATGCAATGAATTAGAAAATAAAAGAGCTTAATAGAGACAATCCAAAATTAGCCTGTGTTCCAGACCACTTGGAAAGGAAAATGGTCTGTGTAACCAAGCACTAATCCGTGTTCAGACGATGAATTGAATTGCGAAATAATTAAGGGCATTCTTTCACGGATCTGATTGGCTGCAATGAAGTCAGTGGTCAACACAACCGATGTCTTTGTGAACATGTGTGTTTGAAACAAACCAGGGCTGATCGTTATCACTTTGCACGGGCGTAAAAACTAAGTAGGATTAGCAGGCATTCAAATCTCCTATTCTTTCATCGTAAAAAGTCAATAGGATTAGCAGACATTGAAATTTTCTATTCTTTGTATTGTAATGTGAGTTCTTCACATGAGACAGGCTTTTCCGTTTGATAACAAAACAAATAGTGATTATGCGAATTATTAGTTGCATATATTAATTTTTCTTCAGATTCCCAAGAAAATTTGTGAACACGGATTAGTGCTTGGTTACACAGACCCTTGATTACAAGGTGCGTAATTTAGGAGAAGCAGCCTCTAGATTCTTATTTTTGTGGGTTCTTATACAGTAAACCCCCGCATATAAGAACCTAAAAAAGTAGAAACCTTCAGGCTGTTTTTCCTAACTTATGCACCTTGTAACTAAGAACCTGTTTCAGTTTGATGAAAAATATGTTGTTATAGCAGGGGTAGCAAAGTTGATTTTGGATTGTCAGTGTTAAGTTCATTTTTGTCCCAGTGGGCTTTTAATGTTTGAATCTCCTCCCCTGCTGTTTGAAAGCTTAGCATTGGTTATCAGGTATATTATAACCTTGCCAAAACAAATAATAGGGCTGAAAATCATCGACAAAGGTTCTAAAATGGCCTACGCAAGGTACTCTTCAAATAAGAACCATTATACCTTGAAATTTGGCTTAGTACCTTTAAAATAAGAACCTATTTCAGGCTAGCTCTCAAAAAAGTAGGTTCTTATATGCGGGGATTTACTGTATGCGGGATTTGCTGTACATTACAACAGAAAATTATTAAATATTTAATCAAGTGGGTCATACCTCCAAGAGATGCCATAGCAGACATTTTCATTTCTTCTAATTCTGGATCCTCATCATCCTCTCTCTTGTGTTTACCATTCTTTGAGAATATCTTACTCTTTGAGTCTGAAATGTGAAGTTAAAGGGAATAGACATAGCAATATCGACAAGCTGCTATAAATAGGCTGAAGAAACGCCCACAACCCCATTGTTTCCTTCACCACACAATGAAACGGCAGGCGTCAAAGTAGTTGAATACAATAGATTATATTTCTAACTTGGCCCGGGCCAGCTTTTAACTATGTCGATTCCCTTTAAAGTTATTCCCGAGGCAAGAAAAGGGTTTGAATAATGTATGATAACAAACATTACAAACGGTGACATACTCTTTCAACAAATTTAAAGTCGAATAAACAGTTAAAATTGGCAAAAAGGCTATCCTAAAATATGTTTCGACCATACAACCATACTGTACCAGGTAAATTTTAAATTTTCACCCATTTGCTGATGCTTTTTCGTCGTGTTGCGATGTTTCTGCCTACAAATTTATTTACTTATTCGTTACCGGAAGCATCAGATTCAGATCCGACAATCGACGCTGGTCTCGCGGCTTTTCCTTTTTCGAATTATTTTATCAAATATTTTCATTTTTTACAAGCTGGCCTGTTCATTAAAAAGCAGATATGAAGTAGTCTTACCTGGTAATAGTTTCTTGGCAGCTAAAAAAGAAAAGAGACATATTCTTGTTAAGAAAAGATGAACTCTCAAATNCTCCTGTCGTCAGTTTTCAATGCATCATCCTCATATTTTTCGATGAATTCTCCGTCACCAGAGGCACCTAAGGCCATACGTGTATTCGAACTTGGGTTTGGCTAAAACAGAATGAGAACTTGGTAGATGCAAGCAGCATATTAAATTAGATAACTGGATATCCTTGAACTAAATTGCAATGAACCAAAGGCGCCTACCTTGTAGGAACTGTGTTTATTCTCAGTACTGTTTTCGTGACATTATACAAAGAGAAATTGCTGTTCTGTCAACATGACATAAGAATAATTTTGTGGTGTCAAATTCCGGTGTTGATGTAATACGAGATCAACTGTTATACGAGATGACCACAGGGAAGCAGACAGCGCGATTTTTGATCGGTCAACACCAACAGACGTTAGAATTTGCAACACGGATTAACAGGGCAGCAATTACTCTGTGTACTATGTCACGAAAACAGCACTCGGTTCTCTAAAGGTAGGCGCCCTTGAATGAACCATGTGAAAATATTTGGCCTCAATTGACTAAGAACAACAAAGACACTATCCTGTGAATAATATACAGACAGTAACATAGGTAGTTTCAGTGAAGAACTTGAAAATACTCTGCAAACTGTACAGACTCTAAAGCACGACAAATGTATAGCCTGCGTGCAGACTCAACTCCTCGAATATACTTTCGAGGAGTTGAGTCTGCACGCAGGCTACAAATGTATCATAACTGGAGACATCAACATAGACCTCATCAAACATTACCAACACGGTAGGGGTAAGACTAAAGAATACCTTAAAATGTACCAAAATAGCGTTCGATTCTGATTCCTTTTAGAATAGATAAAAGGTTTATTTCCTGAAGAGATGCATTTCCAAATAGAACGAGCTTTATTACTATCAACTTTAGTAGAAAATTTTTGATCATATTTAACGAGAGTAAAGAGAAAGAAATAAAGAAAATAAAAACTCACAGTCATCACTTTGAAAATCATCATCATCATCATCATCAACACTTCTGATTTGCCTTCTATAATCAGCAATACCACCAAGATATGCAACAAGGAGATCTTTTCCATTGTCTAAATCTACCCAATCACCATCGCCCGTTTCAATTGATCTCTTTTCTTTTTGTTTGTGTTTCGAAGGATCGACCAATGGTGTTTTTCTCATTAGTTTCCTGGCGGCTGTAGGAGAATTTGAAGTTTGATCAATAGCCTCTTGGTGAGGAAATCTAGACTGATGACCTTCGTCTAAGTTTTGCTCCATTGAATTGAATTATTATTTAGGGGTATCGTTGGGGGGAATGGAGCGAAAACAAGGATTCATGTAGCAAGTCTAGAGGAAATCTAGAGTTTGATAAGTGCAGCTATGGGTAAATTTGAGGGCATATTGGATCTTGGACTTGCCCAAGTCGTCTTGCGAGGAAGAAAGATTTGCTAGACTAACCTCACTACTATCAGTGTATTGTAGTTTAGTTAATAAATTAAGTTATTTTCGGTTGAATGCAATGAATTAGAAAATAAAGGAACTTACTAGCGACAATCCAAAATCAACTTTGCTAACCCTGCAATAAGCATCTATTTTTCATCAAACTGAAAAAGGGTTCTTAATTACAAGGGGCATAATTTAGGAGAAGCAGCCTCTAGATTCTTATTTTTGTGGTTTCTTACATGCGGGGATCTACTGTACATTACAACAGAAAATTATTAAATATTTAATCAAGTGGGTCATACCTCCAAGAGATGCCATTGCAGACATTTTCATTTCTTCCAGTTCTGGATCCTCATCATCCTCTCTCTTGTGCTTACCATTCTTTGAGAATATCTTACTCTTTGAGTCTGAAATGTGAAGTTAAAGTTATTCCCGAGGCAAGAAAAGGGTTTGAATAATGTATGATAAAAATACTATACTCTTTCAACACACTTATAATTCAACATTGCCTAGTCTTTTAATTAATAACTTCTCGGATTTGTCACATGGATTTGTCATAACTATTTACTTGGATTTGTCTTGGAATGAAATAATAACACAATGAAAATGATTATCGTCGCAATAACACACTTAAAGTAAAATGAATAAAACATGTTTCGACCATACGACCATACGGTACCAGGTAACATAAAAATTCTCACACATTTGCTGATGCTTTTTCGTCGTGTTGCGATGTTTCTGCCTACAAATTTATTTACTTATTCGTTACCGGAAGCATCAGATTCAGATCCGACAATCGACGCTGGTCTCGCGGCTTTTCCTTTTTCGAATTATTTTATCAAATATTTTCATTTTTTACAAGCTGGCCTGTTCATTAAAAAGCAGATATGAAGTAGTCTTACCTGGTAATAGTTTCTTGGCAGCTAAAAAAGAAAAGAGACATATTCTTGTTAAGAAAAGATGAACTCTCAAATTAGGAAACAAAATATAATAAATAATAATAATAATAATAAACAATTTACTTAAAGTTAGCAAAGACAATAGCGTTAAGCTAATTCAGGCCAACTATACAGAATATATACAAAAGTCTAA
>REGL01000032.1:171627-185041 GCA_004194395.1 Aurelia aurita complex sp. Pacific | reverse complement strand
AAAATATGGTATTAAAATGGCAGATGCAACGAACGAAACAAGTCTAAATAATTGGCACACTGAGGCCTTTCAAACTTATGTTATAATCAGAGTGTGACTAACTAAACCAATGCAAACCTTTATATACGTATGGCTAAGTAAAATGATACATGATCAAGATAAATAAGGTCAATTCAAAAGAGCATGTCCAGATCTGAATAGTTGGTCTTCATATGTGGTCAAAAGCTGTGGGTTCTTTAATTCCATAAAAGCGTACACTTTAAAGAATGGTTCTTTCAGGTTAGTATTTCGATTTTCACATTCAAAAATGTGACGTGGGAAGATACATGACGAAATCCCCGTTCTCGACTCGGATATGTGATTGTTCATTCGATTACGCAAGTTTGTTGTTTGTCCAATGTATGGTTTAGTTAGTCACACTCTCAAGATAACATAAGTTTGAAAGGCCTCAGTGTGCCAATTATTTAGACTTGTTTCGTTCGTTGCATCTGCCATTTTAATACCATATTTTAAAATAGTACAGTGCCTTGATATGAAAATAAACATATTTGAAAACAATGAAATACAATAACTTCAACAGATGTCTTGAATGAGTGAAAAGAGATTTTTAAAACTCAAATATCGGTATTACCTAATTACAGTTAGTCATATAACACACGGAATCTCATAAAATCATTGGCCTAAAACACCAGTGACCGAAAAATGAAACTCACCTTTGACCAGATTGTTTGCAACTGTGGCTGTAAAATTGAAATAAAAACTATGGGTTAAAATTTTGTAACTTTGGCTCCCATCCTGGTTTCAAAACGCTTGATGAGATAAGATACAAAACTGCACAATTTAAATACGTCAATGATTCAGAATTTTTTCACAGCATAATTCTGTAGACCTTGTATTATCAGCTTTTCTGAAAAACAGCTTTTCTGAGGATATTCTAAAATATTCAAGTAAATTCTAATACTGAAGTGATTTAGAAAGAAATCGAATATTAAAGTAAGATATTTACCTTTAGTGGTACCTGGAAAATCAAGAAAGAAGGTGAATTAGTAATATATAAAAAGTGCGGCTAACAATCTTTAAATAGCTTTTTTCACATTGATTGTTAACTTAGACTCACACAAGAATATATTAACCGGAAGCCGTCAGTATGAAACCGAGCTTGCGAGGTTTTGTACAGAGGCTGAGGGTTAATGTTTTCTTATCCGGTAATGCCCGCTCATTAAGATACGATTCAACTTCGAATTCGAACCAAAGATCAGTGCTTCGAACACATCGAACAACAATTTGAACAGCAACAAATGGTTTCGTCTGCAATGGCTTCAGCTTCATGCCCTGCCCATATGGTAATAAACTATATAATAACTGTTTCCTTCGGGCAATCTTTAACAATTTTACGACTCAAATACATAAATTCGACACAATTTTATCTCAAACCATTTCAAACTTAACATGCAAGCTTATCTAGCTCAATAAATGGGAAATCTTTGGTAGCCACTGGAATTTGACATTAGAGGGGCGGGCTTAATAGAGAGGGCGGGGAGTATTTAAAATTTTGGCTCAGAGGGGAGGGGCATATTAGAGAGGGGGCTTAATGGAGAGGGGGGCTTAATAGAGAGGGGGGCTTAACAGAGCTTTTACGGTAAATAAATCGATCAAACATACTTGAAAACTTGTTAGGATCAAATCCTTGCTTGACAGCAACCTCGTCCTTTTTGGCTTCCTCAGCATCAATTTTGAAGAAATCAAATTCCGATTTACCGTAATCTTTTCCATCTACAAAAGAAAATCAATTGTTTTAAAATAAGTAGGAAGGATATATCTAAACATCTACCTCGGGTATTCTATTTCTTTGGTTCAGAAGCTGAGTAGTAAGTGTTTTAATTACACCCAAAAAATAAGAGAATTGAATCGCCTCCCAATCGGGCATTGAATAAAATAAATTAAATGCCAGTGACAGATGTGTAGATATATCCTTCTCCTCTCGATCTATGCTCATTTTTGCTCTTAAAAACAGTTTCTGGAATGCACAACGAGCGAGCTAGCTACCTGGGTTTCAGAGAAATTTTTGCGGCTTTGTTTGTTTTGATTTTCTGGTTGAGAGAATTTCCTTTGTCTGCGATCGCTAATCGCTTTGAATTGCGATGTCAATCAAAACCAACTCGTGCTATTGTTGTTACCAAATCTGTCCTTGTTGTCCAAATGTAAGCGTTACCAAGTCAATTTTCGTAAAGTCCCCTGTCGCTGAGTCCTGCTCCTCTATTCCTTGTTTATATTTGGCTTTTCGTAATCGCATATTTAGAGGTTTATGTTCTTCATGTGATGACCCTGGGGTAGTCATAATCTTGTGCTCCCCTTGGCATCGTTTCTGTAGTATTGTATGGTAGCTCATTCGTAGTCTTAGAAAATTTGTAAATTTTTTACATTCAATTTATAAAAAAAAAGGCAAGTTTTCGTGATCCTCTAAAATTAAAGGCACTATACCTTCCATTTTTAGGCTGTAAGTTCTTGAAACGATCTTTTCTTGCAAATAGGGGTTTTAGAGTTTCATGCATATAAACGAGAACAGATCTTTTTCCCTACCAGAAGACACGATTCGAATGAGCGGTTCGTTTCGAAAAATGATGGAATATCAAATTCGATCTCAAGTGCATAGACTTTCGAATATTGATGATTTAACAAATAGAACCACTCCTTCCAAACCTCAGGTCTGGTAAGTGAGACGAGAAGGTCCATTGAAAATGTGACAGACTTAACTGTAATTTATACATTTGAAGCTGTGATTTTTTATGAGTAAAACTCAATACAAATTTCTCTTTTCCAGCGACAAACTTCTACGATTCAATACAACTGTTGCCAACAAAGGACTTTCACTAGCAATACAAAAAGCATTTAACGGACAATGGATGATCTAGGGCCCAACCACGATCATGGACAAAGTAGAAACATGTCTTACCAGTGGAATAAACAGAATTATGCCAAAAAGCACCACATGGCCTTGTCTGATCACCAAGACAACGCGAGTTACAATAAGCATCATCAACTTTGCCATAACGACCAAAAGCGTTGCCACAGAAACAGAGGTAAGCATATTGTAGGCCAGCGAAATTATATCCTTGGTACTTGCATTCTCGGACACAAACCTCGGGTGTCATTGCGTAGCGCGTGAATCTGCGAGGCAGATCACGGCCTGGTTTCTTGTCTTTGTAACATCCTTGATAGTCTGCAGGACAGAAGAAAATAATTGTAGATATTGTAAGTTAAAAGAAAAGGGTCATAAGTGCTAGTAGCCCGAGGCAAGAAATTCATAGCAAATTCATTGAAATCAAACGACAGTCTCCTTTGTGAACTTTGCAAAGCTCAGAAAATAAAAGTTCTCAAGAAGAACGTGGCTTTTATTCACTTCGAGTATTGGCAAGTCATTTTCGAAACTCGAATATCGCATTCGTACTTGCTGAATATCGAATTCGAACTTCGAATATCGCATTCGTATTTGCTGAATATCGAATTCGAGCTTCGAATATCACATTCGTATTTGCTGAATATCGAATTTGAGCTTCGAATATCACATTCGTATTTGCTGAATATCGAATTTGAGCTTCGAATATCACATTCGTATTTACTGAATATCGAATTTGAGCTTCGAATATCACATTCGTATCTGCTGAATATCAAATTTGAGCTTCGAATATCACATTCGTATTTGCTGAATATCGAATTTGAGCTTCGAATATCACAGTCGTATTTGCTGAATATCGAATTTGAGCTTCGAATATCACATTCGTATTTACTGAATATCGAATTTGAGCTTCGAATATCACATTCGTATCTGCTGAATATCAAATTTGAGCTTCGAATATCACATTCGTATTTGCTGAATATCGAATTTGAGCTTCGAATATCACATTCGTATTTGCTGAATATCGAATTTGAGCTTCGAATATCACATTCGTATTTACTGAATATCGAATTTGAGCTTCGAATATCGCATTCGTATTTGCTGAATATTGAATTTGAAAACAATGACAACAATGAAGACAAACAAGTACAACAAGGCATAGTTCCCCCGGAATGAATGCATTTGTAAAAAGATACAAGTATAAACTCACTCTTTGCACGGGTGTCAAGATAATTCAATTTTTCTCCTGTCGTTCTACTATAATAAACGTCTTCTGTCTCTTCAGGGGCTGGCTTTTTGCTGATGGCTGATTGAACTTGTTTCTTGTGCGCCTTTCCTTTCTTAGCAACAGAGGATCGTGCTGGGGCCTGAGATAAGCCATTTGCTGCAGCTTGGGGAATGGGTTGGAAGGCAGCTGAGGGAGGGCCTGAAATAAATTCGTCAGAATTTCAAAAAAGTCTCAAGCAAAATTTAACATATTCTAAAGTGTAGTTTGCTTCTTACAGTGACCTGGGATGTCTTATGGATCCAATAGACCTTTTAGCTATTCTGAAAGGAATGGGAATCGAACAACATTTTGCTACATTTAGTAGAATTTTCGAATGTGTACAATAGTGATAGAAGCTCTAAAGCCACTCGATCGAACGTCGGGTATCAAAATGTATAAAATTAACGCTCGATCCAGGTTCTTTTGTAGAATAGCTAAAAGGTCTATTCAAAATTTCCTTAGATATCTAATGGGTGCCCCAAACAAGTACTACTGTATAAAACAACATCATGAAATTCATTCATGCTACAAAACGCTTTTAAATGCTCCATTGCTGCAAACTCCCATACATAAGCACCTACTTTTTTCAGTTTCATTGTGCATTCGTAGCTAACTAGTTATTTCAGTTTAGTTATCCCTTATATTTTTGTTTATCGTTGTGCGTCTTTATGTATTGGCCATGGGGTAGTCATTGTCTTTTTGCTCCTCATGGCATCGTCCCCGTACTGTTGTATAGTAATTAGAAAAGTATGGTAGAATTTATTGTAATATTCTATATGAATAAAAACATATCATCAACATTATATTACATGGTACGTAGATTAAAGACCAACTTATTTTCTTAGGTATAGATCGTTTAATATGTTCTACAATAGACCTTTTAGCTATTCTGAAAAGAATCAGAATTGAACAATATTTTGCTGTATTTCGTAGAATCTTCGAATGTGCACAATGGTGATAAAAACTCTAACGCCACTCAATCGAACCTCTCGTATAAGAATGTATAAAAACATCGTTCGATCCACACTCTTTTGGAGAATGGCTATAAGGTTAATTCTTTTTAGCAATAGCTTTCTCTTACTGTTATTTGTCTCATAGGCATGCATTCAAAAGATTCTTCAAAGATTATACCACCCGAGCAAAGTTATTCACAAAATGGACACGAAATATTCGCAAGATTGAAACAAAAAAGACACAAAGAGTTGCCTTGCTGCAAAGTTCTTCTTTATGCGAATCATCTGATCTTGTATTTGGCAAGGTTTGTTATTTACTAATCTAATTACATTCAATTTATTGCTTTTGCGATGCAAAATGCGAGCAGAGGGGCATTCAAAGACCGGGCTAATCAAAACAGAGTTAAATGCTTGATTCTTGGGCTGTAGAGCAGTAGGTATATGAGTGATATTTAAAGCTAAATAAACCTTGTAGCAGCATAGGGCTCAAATCTTTCAAATCTTTAAAAAGTTCGGTGTAAAATGGTATTGCAGTTTTCTTTGAATTGGATTGCTTGAAAGGAACTTATGGTACTTTGCCGTAAATCTGCCGTGGAAATGTTTGATATCCTGATTTTTTTCAAAATGGCGGCAATTTAATCATTTTTGAAAAATTCATGGAAAATTTTGAAAAAATCTAAATCATCGTAAATTTTAAACTAATCGCGGAAAAATTATATAACCTTTAAGAAAACCATAGTCTATGGAGGTCTACAATATGGTGGCAAGCAGAAATCTGTAGCTTTCCTAGTTTAGGATTTAGAAATTTGATGACGCCATAGCCTCAAATCTGATGAATGCCGCCATTTTGAAGCTAATCAAGATATCAATAAATTGCCACGGCAGATTTACAGCAAAACACCCTGAGTTCCTTCCAAGCCATTCAATTCAAAGAACACTGTAACAGAATTTTAAACCGACCTTTTTAAAGATTTGAAAGATTTGAGCTCTATGCTTCAGTGGTAATATCTTACCTGGAAACTGTAAAGCTGTCTCTGGTGCAACGGGTGCAGAGATTGGATACATATGCTTGGTGTCTCCCTCTGCAGGGATTCCGCATTCACATGGGTTTGAAGATGAAACAGGTCTTGGATGGCACGTCCTTTCACAAAGCGTATCCGTTGTATCTTTAGCTTTAGGAAGCGGTCTTGGTTGACGGGGGGCGAACGCGATAGGCTCGCCTGGATGGCACTGACATGGGCTTGTCGACAACACATGTCTTGGTTTGCAAGCCTTTGTGCACCACGCAATAGCTGGGGAGTACGTCTTTGTATTTGCTTGTGTAGCCACTGCTGGGGCAGGTACAGCTATTTTAGCCGGGGGTGGGGCAGGAGAAGGGGGTGGTGGAGGTGGTGGGGGCATCCCACAATTACAAGGGCTAGCTTTGCTAACAGGACGGGGGTAACAAGCACGAGCACAGATACAATTTGCATCACCTGCCTTGCAAGTGAATGGGGCTTTGTTAGTTGTGGCCGCTACAGGTGCTGGTGGAGGGGCTGGGGGAGGAGCAGGGGCCGGCATTCCGCAATCACAGGGGCTTGCCTTTGCAACGGGTCGTGGGTGACATGATTTGGCGCAGAGGCACTGAGCATCGGTTGGTGCACAGGCTGGTGAGGTAGCGGCTGGAATAGCTGATGATGGAGGAGGAGCTGGAGCTGGTGCTGGTGCTGGGGCCGGCATTCCACAATCACAGGGGCTTGCCTTTGCAACGGGTCGTGGGTGACATGATTTGGCACAGAGGCACTGCGCATCGGTTGGTGCACAGGCCGGTGAAGCAGCAGCTTTAGGGCTAGCGGCTGGAATAGCTGATGATGGAGGAGGGGCTGGAGCCGGTGCTGGTGCTGGGGCCGGCATTCCGCAATCACAGGGGCTTGCCTTTGCAACGGGTCGTGGGTGACATGATTTGGCGCAGAGGCACTGAGCATCGGTTGGTGCACAGGCAGCGGCTTTAGGGCTAGCAGCTGGAATAGCTGATGATGGAGGAGGAGCTGGAGCCGGTGCTGGAGCTGGCATGCCGCAATCACACGGCTTGGTTTTAGCCACTGGCCGTGGATAACAAGCTCTGGCACACAAACACTTAGCATCGTTCTTTCCACAGCTTGGGGTCTTTGATTTTGCGGTTGCTGCAGCTGCAGGGGCCCGAGGGCTAAATTTTGCAGCAGCTGGGGCTGGGGGAGGGGGAGGTGCCGGAGCTGGCATACCACAGTCACATGGGTTAGCATTTGCTACGGGGTTTGGGTAGCACGCACGTGCACATAAACATTTGGCGTCATCTTTTCCGCATGGTTTTGCTGAGCGGCTGTTTACGACGAATGGCGCTCTTTGTGGGGCTGTTCGTCGAGCTGCGGCTGGGTTGGTGACCACGGCTGGGGCTGCTGCTGCTGCTCCACAGTTACATGGTGCTGTAGATGTCACCTAAGATTTGAAAAAAATGTTTGAGTGAGGTTCGAGCTTCTATCGCTATTGTGCACATTCGAAAACTCTTCAAAATGTATCAAAATGTCCTTCTGTTCAGATTATCTTTTAAAAGAGCTAATTTTTTCTCTCTTGGATCTCATCATTCGATTTGCTGTGATCAAAACAAAATTCTTAACGAATGGAATAGAATTAAATCCAAACTCATGAGATTATTGTTGTTGTTGAGGCAGTATTTTGCTTAAAAAGTATAGCTCAAAGTAAGGTTTTCAATGCGTGATTTTTCTACCTTGTTGCATCAAAAGCAAACATTTCAGCATCTATAAATATTCTTGGGTCTTTGCCAAAACAAATCAAAAAGAAATTTTTATCAAAGCTTTGGTAATTGATTTCTGGTGATTTTTTAAACAGGAGGACTTTTTTTGGGACACCCGGTAGCAATTTTTCTCTCTTGGATTTCATCTTTTGATTTACTGTGATCAAAACAAAATTCTTAACGAATGGAATAGAATAAAATTCAAACTCATGAGATCAAATAATATCTTACCGGTCTTGGAGCACAAGCCTTCTTGCACATACATTCTTTCGTGTTATCTGAGCAAAGAGCAGGCAACTTCGAAATGGCTGCAGCAATATTTTCTCTGGCATTTGCTTTGACATTCTTGGTAGCAGCCTTCTTTGCTGCTGGCTTCTTTGCAACTGCTTTCTTCTTTGGTGATGGAGCTGATCGGATGACTGGATTTTTCTGTGCTGCTGCATTTGGCAATGATGCTTGAAAAGGAACGAAGAAAGATATCATGTTATGTAGCAGATTTCTGTTTCTATCAGTTAAAATGGCCTAAAATAACAGCTAAAGAAAACTGGAATGCTTGATCAATCGATTAACCTGCTAACAACCAATCAATAAAACTTTAATACCTCTACAAAAGAGCCTGGATCGAGCGATATTTGTATTCCTTTTACATAGGAGAGAATCGATTCAGTGGCGTTTAGAGCTTCTATCAATTTACTGCACATTCGAAAATTCTTTAAAATGTATGAAAAATTCGTTCGATTCAGATTATTTTTAGAATAGCTAACAGGTCTATGCTTAATCAATCGATCGATCAATCAATCCATGAACAAACTAGTCAAATTAGTCAATCAACCAAATGCTTTACCAAACAGATCTTTTTAACTAAGTAAAGAATGCGATTCGAATGAGTGATTCTTTCTGTCGAATAATGGAAAATCCAGTTCGATCTCAATTCTTAAGACTAAACAGCTCAATTCAAAACTAAAATGTCTGGCGAAGTAAAAACCGTCTCTTTACATTCTTACATCACTAGTTAATTAATTAATTAATTAATTAATTAGTTAGTTAGTTAGTTAGTTAGTAAGAAAATAATACCCTATGCAACTGCCTTCTGTCATGTACTTTGAGAGATGGTATTCCACTACCATAGGTGGATGGGAGGCATGTTTTGCCCGAGATGAAATGAATAAACGGAGGTAGGGAATTTCAAAATCATACAATACAAATAGAATAATTTGTCAAGAAATACTCACATTTGTAGAACAATTTACTAAGTTCATGATCAACTTCGATCTTGTGTGTTAATGATTTTGTAAATTTTGAAGGCTGCAAAATGAAGAATATAGGAGCTATAAGATCATTATTAAAACACGCGAAGACAAATCCAAAAATTGCTTTGGCACTTATCTGGAGACAAATCGTTGTAATGTGTACATTTGTTGATAAATGTCATTCTCTCGAGCTTTTCTGAGAAGCTTAATAAAGTCTTTTTGTCGCTGTAAATATAGTCATAGCCTCGCTTCTATCAGTTGCTGTTGATCACCACAAGAGACGGTCATGAAATGAAACCCCATTGTTTCCGCAGCGATATTTTGTACATCTTTATATAAAAGATTCGACTGAGTGACGTTTGACGATTGAGGGAGCTTCTATCACCATTGTGCACATTCGAAAATTCTACAAAATGTATCAAAATATCGTTCGATTCAGATTCTTTTTTAGAATAGCTAAAAAATTCTATTGGTAAAATTCAAAGGAACCAAACTAATTCCACTGACATTCCTCTGCACGGAACCAAACGAATGAATTATTGGAAGCCAATAGTTCGTGCTTTCGTTTCTTTAACGACAGTAAGACTTTGAATCGATAAATCAAGCTTGTCTAATGTTGATCAAGATTTATGTTTACAAATTACGCATACGTACATCTTGAGCCATGAGCCATTTTGTGTAATCTTTAGCAGCTCCTGACACTGACTTTTGATCAAAACAATAACAAAATATTAAATTCAAGAAATAACAAAATGATTACAAAACACAAATATTTAGACTTTATTTAAACAGTAACAGCGTAAATTTCAGTTTATAAACAGCATACAAGGTTGCTCTGAATTTAGTAGGCCAAATACAAAGAANACCAATTTTGAACTTTAAATCACACAGCTGCTGGACAACATGAAGTAACAAGAATCCAACAATAGCTGATTTGATGCTCATTGCAGAATTTTGTACACACCCGATTTCATGGCGGTATTTCGCATACAGCCTTTGAAAAGAACGATATATCTGTCAACAGCAAAATATGGCTAAGATAAACTTATAGACAAATAAGTTCGAGAGAGGATTTGTCTCCTCTTGCCTGCACACTGACCTTGTCTATCAGCATCTGAGATTTTTGAGTCGCCTGTCCAATCTTCTCGCACAATAAAGCCTGGTGAAAATTAAAAGTGTCAGTTTAAAAACAAACAATAATAGGCCATGGAATAACTTCAAAATTATGTCACGCTGGAATAATACTGGCTTTTTCTTACTTTCAAATTTGTAAACATCTTGGAAAGGAGCGGCAAGAGAAAAAAATTTTTCGTTGGAGCATAATAGAATTTAAATGGGCAATTTTTTTAAAAGTTAAAATATGAGAAATGTGATTCACAAAAACCTGCTTTATTGTCTGTGTCATCTGTATCGAACGATCTTTTGTCTGGAAAGAAGATGAGAATTATCAAGGACCAAATTTCAACACATTGTAAACTGTAATACATGATAGATATGGCATTATAAAAATATGCTTTTGACGTTTCTGACGTTGCAACGTTCAAAGGGTTGAAGGGTTTTTCTGACGATAATGTTGTTCATAACAAATAGGCAATAAAAAGAGAGGAGAGATACATAATAAGAACCAAACAAATAGTGACAGTCGAGGACACAGCAAAACAAAACGAACGTTACATGGTAGTTTGGGGTAGCTTGCAACCAAGTAAGAAATTTTGCTAGCCATAATATTTGGGTGTAAAGTTTAGACTTTTCATTTAATTTGCAATTATTTGGTTGCAAGCTATCCTAACTTGTAGCTTAAGTTAATGTGTGTATGCTGTTTGTTTCATTCTTTGTTCCCTTTTTGCTTTCTTTACATATTGTTCTTGTATTGTCCTCGTTTTTTGTTTCATGTTATGGCCTTGGGGTGGTTGTGTCACTTCGCTCCTCTTGGTATCGTCCAAGTAGTGTCGTATTGTTGTAATTAGAAAGTATAGTAGGAGGTACCATATATTGTAAATTTTTATCTGCTGAATACACATATAAAACAAACAAACAAACATGCATGAAAAACGTGGAGAATTCGATCCCCTTATTTCTATGAAAGGAAGCAAGAATCGTTACCAGGTTGCTTTGACTCTGATCTTGATAACAATGTTTGGTAAAATTTATCTGTGAAATGAAAAAAGAAATTAAAAAAGACAATTTTAATACTATCATAAACAGGAAAGAGTTTGATCACCAATGAAATCGTGCTGCATGAAGAGATAGTCTTTGCTCCATAGACCTTTTAGCTATTCTAAAATAGAATCAGAATCGAACTACATTTTACTACATTCTGTAGAATATTCGAATGTGCATAATATTGATAGAAGCTCTGACGCCACTTGATCGAACATCGCGTATAAAAATTTATAAAAATAACGCTCGATCGAGGCTATTTTGTAGAATAGCTAAAAGGTCTATTCTCATTGAATAGGCGAAAGTTGATTAGCGGATAGACCTTAGCAATTCTACCAAAGGGTATGGATAGAGCGTGTAGAATGAAATTTTTATACATTTTCATACGGAGGTTCGATTGGGTGGCATTAAAGTTCCTATCGCTTTTGTGCACATTCGAAAATTCTACAAAATATATCGAAATATCGTTAGATTCAGATTCTTTATTAGAATAGCTAAGAGGGTCGGGTCTGTTCCAAATAATACATGATTTAATCTAACGTCTAACACTTTTCTGCAACCCGCGTCAGGAGGCAAATCAGAGCCTTGTTCCGCAGAAACAAATTAATAAATTCATGAATCAGTCATAAATTGATTATGATCAATGATCAGTTAGATCATAAATCATTTACCTTCATTTGATCGTCGATTCCTTGTCACGAAATCATCATCATCATTTTCGAAATCTTCTGCAAATAAATTAAAACAATTTAATGGTATAAAGAATCTTTTACGGTTGGAATCCTTAGTTAGATTTTAATGATCCATGAAAAACACACACAAATCATCTACAACAAGTTGTCTATATGTTTTCATCAATCAGCCAAAGCAAAGCTTCTTTTAGAGCTGTAGGAAGAAATTTCCAGCAGACAAAATTTATATTGGCTATTGGCAATTAGGTTAATTCAGTTAGGGTTTGGCAATTTTGCCTCATGGAGACACATTGGCTGAACAAAAAGCCATTCTCAACTCCCAATTCACTTAGAGACTGCGAAGACTTATTGCAGACCAGGACATAAAGTGTCAAATAGAACTTTTCAAATAGTAACAAGCTCTATAAACGTACATTTCTACACACGAAGAGTTGGAGAAGAATATGTACAAAATACCATTTACCTTCGCTAGCCCTTTCCTCTCGCACCAGCGGCCTATCGAATTCAGCCGATGCTGCGGACCTTCTCAGTAATCTGTGAAACCCATCTTCTTCTGTAAATAAAAGTTGAAATTATCAATCGAAGTTCAACCTTCATGGAGGCAAACAGAATTGATAAATTCTGCAGAGTTTGAATGCAGAATACATAAAAGTTTACATGAAACCCTTCTTCTGCAAATAAAAGTTACAATAGACCTTTTAGCTATTCTGAAAAGAATCAGAATCGAACGCTATTTTGCTACATTTTGTAGAATTTTCGAATGTGCACAATAGTGATAGAAGCTCTATCGCCATTCGATCGAACGTCGCATATAAAAATGTATAAAAATAACGTTCGATCCAGGCTCTTTTATAGAATAGCTAAAAGGTCTATTATCAATCGATATTCAACCTTCATGGAGGCAAACAGAATTGATAAATTCTGCAGAGTTTGAATGCAGAATACATAAAAGTTTACATGAAACCCTTCTTCTGCAAATAAAAGTTACAATAGACCTTTTAGCTATTCTGAAAAGAATCAGAATCGAACGCTATTTTGCTACATTTTGTAGAATTTTCGAATGTGCACAATAGTGATAGAAGCTCTATCGCCATTCGATCGAACGTCGCATATAAAAATGTATAAAAATAACGTTCGATCCAGGCTCTTTTATAGAATAGCTAAAAGGTCTATTATCAATCGATATTCAACCTTCATGGAGGCAAACAGAATTGATAAATTCTGCAGAGTTTGAATGCAGAATACATAAAAGTTTACATGAAACCCTTCTTCTGCAAATAAAAGTTACAATAGACCTTTTAGCTATTCTGAAAAGAATCAGAATCGAACGCTATTTTGCTACATTTTGTAGAATTTTCGAATGTGCACAATAGTGATAGAAGCTCTATCGCCATTCGATCGAACGTCGCATATAAAAATGTATAAA
>REGL01000032.1:135871-150446 GCA_004194395.1 Aurelia aurita complex sp. Pacific | reverse complement strand
ACATATTCTTGAGCTAACGCTACATTTTATCCATGAAACTGGTCGATTCGAGTGAATTTCTGTAGCCACTTACCCATCCCTTCATAAGCCACCCGGTTTTTGTCGCATAGTTAAAGTAGTTTCTTTTCCTTTATTATCCTTATTTAATGGCCCCGGGGTAGACACAGCCTTTTGCTCCCTGGGGTTGATCGTCCTAAAAGTATTGTAGAGTAATTTTGTAAGTAATGTAGTTCGTAATCTGTATTGTAAATTTTATTTGGAATATATTATATAAACAAAAAATATTACAAAATACTTTACCCTGCTTACTTCTACCATTTGGAGCGAAAACTACGTCTACCTCATGGCAACATAAAACAGGAAATACGAACATAACACTACCGTAACTTACAGAGAGAGAAAAAGATAGTTCATAAAACTATATGTAACTGCAACAAAAAAAAGGAAGAAACCTTTTACTATATTACCTTGCATCTTACATTTCACAAAATGATTTCTTGCTGTTACTTCAAAATGTGGGTTTAGACTGAGGGTTCCCGTCCTCAGAAATCACAAACAATCTTTAACAGTAAACTACCAAAAACAAAAACAAAAACATAAACATAAACAAACATCAATGACAAACTCACTTTTGTAAATGTGTACCGTCGTCCTTCCATCCCAATTCCTTGATCAATGGCCGAATATTCTGCAGAATGTATTTCTGAAGAGGATAATAAGTAACTGAAATAATGAAAGAGTAAATGCGAGGAGGAAGGAAGAAAAAGCTTCTGGAAGAAGAGGGCACGAATTAAAACAACACTAAAAGGCTTGATAAAGGCCCATCTCCAAAGAGTTCTTCCCTTTAAATGTAACCTGAAGCGAAAAGTTTTATTGATGCAAATACACAGCACTGTCGAACAATAAGAAATGCTCTTTAAATTTTTTTGATATCTCATATCGTTTTTAAGATATTAACTAATTTTAACTATCAGCTAATGACATCATTTTGACAACATATGGAGATATAGCTGTATTTTATTTTTGAAAGGTTACAGTTGTAAGAAATATTTCAGCTGAGCTAAATAAAATGTAATATAAATTGTCTCAAGATTTATCATGATGAAATTTAGAAAGGCATGTGAACTCATACAATGTTTTTTATTAGATTTCCCTTTGGGAGCATAGTCAACCTAATATACTTCCTTTACTTTTTGCAAACAAAATGACGTCATCAGCCAATCATACAAAATAGTGGATAACTCAAAAATGAAACAAGATATGAAAAAATTTAAACAGAAGTTTTTATCACTCAATAGTGCTGTTCATTTGCATTGATAAAAATTTTTGCTTGAGATTTTGATTGGGTTTTGGATCGAAATTGCGTTAAAAGTGTGTATTTCATTCACAAAATTGTACGTTGATTCCGAATAATATGGGGTAAATGACCTAAAAATCTATCATTTATTAATTTGACTTGATAAACAAGCTCTCTCTCTAATAGGCTCCTTCCCTCTCTCCCAAGCCCCCATCCAGAGTCTAAAAATTAAAATAAGTCTAAGTATATTCATGTGTAGCTAGATATTGCTGGTGTGCTTCTATGGAGGAGCGCTGCAACTAACATGTACATGCGAAGGAATAATTTCTATAGCTCTGTGGAGGAGGGAATGAAGCTCCTCCATAGCAGTAAATCATTTTTCCTCTGCAAAAGAACAAAGCTGTGGGAATCAAGCAGAACTGCGGCTTCCAACTACCCATGTATAGAATTGCTTTATGACACCATCTTGAACCAACCTCGTATACTGGGTATCCTGGTCTCCCTTCCAATAATGATGACATGTAACCAAGCGACATGACAAGTGTGTGCCAAGGCGTATAATCTTTTTCTTTATCAAAATATTTCGTTAGCTCTAATGCTATGCCGTATTTCAATCTGTCAGTCCTGTAAACAAAAGGAAATGGTTGGTTAATATTAGATGCATCAGAGAACTGTTTGGATGAAGAAGAAAGACCCTCAAAGGATGAGGCAAGCGACGAAAATCATGTCGAATCAATTTCGCTGGGAAATAAGGGATTCAGAACAAAAATACTTACCCTGCCATCTCGAAAGCATCATCAATTAAGTTAGCTCTGTCTGAAGAATTAAACACCTGAAAGAAATGATAAATAAATGATACAAAACATAAATATATAATTTTTCTTTTTCTAAAAACTATCAATATATTGTATTTTTTTAAAAGATGATTTAGGTATCCTGAAAAAGAGCCTAGATCGAGCGATATCTTTTGGGATTCGATTGACTGGCGTTACTGCTTCTATCACTATTGTGCACATTCGAAAATTCTTCAAGTGTATCCACAAATCTTTCGATTCTCAGATTCTTTTTTAGAACAGCTAAAAGGTCTAGTTCTCCGATTAAGAACTGAGTTTAAAGTGAAGTTAATAGAAGTCTAAAAGGAGATGGTGATTCCCGGCTATTGTGTCTTGTACTTACAACATCTCATTTCTACGCTTGCTTGTATCAAACTCTTTACTTGATTGGTTGATCGACTAAATAATTGATGGATTGATAGATCGATTAATCAATAACCCAAATAACATAATTTGCATACCAAATGATTTTTGGCCAATTGTTGCCCCAGAAGTTTCCAGTTCTCTTCATCGTAATTTGTTCTGAAGAATCCTCTTGCTTGTTTGTTCAATTTTATCCATTCTCCCGATTTGGGGCAAGCTAATTCTTGAGAATCTGTGAATGAGTTTTCAAACAGTTTAAAAAAACCATGAACAAACTCACCTAAGGCACAGACAATTCATTGTGCCCAAGGCAAACTTTAGTAATCATGTTTAAGATCTATAGCAGGATTGAGACAAAAAGAAAGATTACATTCTTTGCTGTTACTCACAGAGTTTCACGCTATACGGCGATCATCAGACAACTGAAAACTCTACTCAATTTTTGTGCATTTATACATTGAATGTTGCGAGGACATAATCTTATAACAATTTTTACGTGGGGTCTCTTTCAAAATTAATTAGGTAGTATTTGTTCTCATGGCGGCACTTGGAGATTAACTCTGATCTTCTGTTAAGTAGGTGTGTCTTGTTGGCTTTACTAATGCAGAGCTTAAGATCTATGTAGATTCTTTAGGCCGTTTCTTTGGGTAGTTGAGAAAGGAAGATTTTTAACGAAAAGACTTTGGGAAGAGAATGATATACACAAAATTCTATCTATACAGATATTTAAGCGATGAATAGTTCCTTTCGCTTCTTCCTCCCTTTTCCAGTAAACATGCAAAGATGTCAATTATAGTTTAAAGATAGCAGTCAAGCGCAGTTTTGATAACATTAGACAGCATGAGAGAACATGAGAATGATATAAATAAAAAAATAGCAAAATTTTAAGAAAAGAAATACATATCTATACATATATTTAAGCGATGAAGAATTCCTTTCGCTTCTTCTTCCCTTTGCCAGTAAACATGCAAAGATGTCACTTATAGTTTAAAGATAGCAGTCAAGCACAGTTTTGATAACATTAGACAGCATGAGAGAACATGAGAATAATATAAATAAAAAAAATAGCAAAATTTTAAGAAAAGAAATACATATCTATACATATATTTAAGCGATGAAGAATTCCTTTCGCTTCTTCCTCCCTTTGCCAGTAAACATGCAAAGATGTCAATTATAGCTTAAAGATGGCAGTCAAGCACAGTTTTGATAACATTAGACAGCATGAGAGAACATGAGAATGATATAGATAAAAAAATAGCAAAATTTTAAGAAAAGGAATACATATCTATACATATATTTAAGCGATGAATAATTCCTTTCGCTTCTTCTTCCCTTTTCCAGTAAACATGCAAAGATGTCACTTATAGTTTAAAGATAGCAGTCAAGCACAGTTTTGATAACATTAGACAGCATGAGAGAACATGAGAATGATATAGATAAAAAAATAGCAAAATTTTAAGAAAAGAAATACATATCTATACATATATTTAAGCGATGAATAGTTCCTTTCGCTTCTTCCTCCCTTTTCCAGTAAACATGCAAAGATGTCAATTATAATTTAAAGATAGCAGTCAAGCGCAGTTTTGATAACATTAGACAGCATGAGAGAACATGAGAATGATATGAATAAAAAAATAGCAAAATTTTAAGAAAAGGAATACATATCTATACATATATTTAAGCGATGAAGAATTCCTTTCGCTTCTTCCTCCCTTTTCCAGTAAACATGCAAAGATGTCAATTATAGTTTAAAGATGGCAGTCAAGCACAGTTTTGATAACATTGGACAGCATGAGAGAACATGAGAATGATATAAATAAAAAAATAGGAAAATTTTAAGAAAAGATAATATTGGTAGAAAGTTGTACGAATAAACTGTATAAAAGAAGGTCGGATGCAAAAAAGACAAGATATTTAGCACACTGAGGCCTTTCTGACTTGTGTCTTCATCAGAGTGTGACTTACAAAACTAAAGTGTTTACACTTTAGTTTTGTAAGTCACACTCTGATGAAGACACAAGTCAGAAAGGCCTCAGTGTGCTAAATATCTTGTCTTTTTTGCATCCGACCTTCTTTTATACAGTTTAAGAAAAGAAATACATATCTATACATATATTTAAGCGATGAAGAATTCCTTTCGCTTTTTCCCTTCTTTGCCAGTAAGAAAGATAGATAGCAGTCAAGCACAGTTTTGATAACAATAGACAGCATGAGACAGCATGAGCCAGCAAAAAACAGCAAACATTTGGGACAATAATTAATACCTGTAGAACCATTGAAGAGAACAACATCTCGCATGATAGAAGGAGTTTCGATTGTAACTGGAACATCCCATTTGTATCTGGAAAGAGAAATTCAAAAAAATTCCTTAGCTTGATGTGATCCCCATGACAAGGGCAGATTCTGTAATACAACAGCAACAGTTGCGTTTGATTGACACCTCATTTCAAAGCGATTAGCGACTGCAGACAAAGGAAATTCTCTCAACCAGTAATTCAAAACAAACAAAGCCGCAAAAGTTTCTCTGAAAGCTAAGAAGCTAGCGCGCTCGTTGTGCATGCCAGAAATTATTTTTAAGAGCAAACATGAGCATATATCAAAGAAGAAGGATACATCTACACATCTACCTCAGGAATTTTATTTCTTTGGTTCTTAAGCAGATTGGAGGCGATTCAATTCTCTTATTTTCTTGGGTGTTATTAAATACACTTGCTGCTCGGCCTCTGAACCAAAGAAATAAAATGCCTGAGGTAGATGTGTTGATATATCCTTTTTCTTTCGATATATGCTCTTGTTTCTTTGTTTACGGGGTAGATGCGTAGAAGCCCGAGGTAGATGTGTAGATGTATCCTTTTTCTTTCGATATATGCTCTTGTTTCTTTGTTTACGGGGTAGATGCGTAGATGACCGAGGTAGATGTGTAGATGCATCCTTTTTCTTTCGATATATGCTCTTGTTTCTTTGCTTACGGCTACGCTGTTTTTTTGTTTATCAAACTGTTCGAAAGGCAGCATTCCAAGCTCTGCTTCGCATTTGTTTAGTAATTGTCTGATCCAACTGGAATACTAAGGACCCAAGCATCTCCATTCTACCACTGGTGACCGGTATTTTGGGTTATAATTTGGGTTATAAACTTGCTGACAGCTTCCAAAGTAATTCAAATTACTTAATAATGAAAAAGGCATCATTTAGGATATAAAAGCATCCAATAAAAATAAAGGGGAAGGGACGTTGACAGAATCTGACAAATATAAAGAATTTTACGCACCCAAATGGAGATGTTTTGGTAGGCTTGGCGTTCTCTGAAAGCAAAAAGTGTTTCTGAGTAACGACACATTTTGTTGGATTTTTGGCATCTTTTTGCAAAGTCACAACAGGATATCCCATCTGAAGTGTCCATGTATCCATTAATCCCTTCACGTTGACTTTGTTTTTCGTAGCCTGAAAGAAAAAAAGTCAATTCAATTCAATTCAATTCAATTTTCTTTGTAGAATACAAAACCTAATACAACATACACTTATCAACAAGTTGTATTCTACACAACCCAAGAAAAGCAAGCTTATCTAGCTTGGGCCGTTTACAAACAATGGAAAAACTAACATAATATATGATGCTCAAAGTTGGGTAACATGGAAAATACAAGCAAAACTAGTGCTGGTCATTTGGTTTAATAACTTGCAATTATGGTTTTCTTTAGATTTACTGCTAAAGGCTTGAGTTAGAAGTTGATTTCAAGGGAGGAGAGAGGTTGTTCCAGAGGCATGCTCCTACGTTTAGTAACGTGTTGTGTCCCCATTTTTCATTAGCTTTGAATACTTTATCGGCATATCTTTGTCTAGTCTCACGGGAACCTAGGATTAGGGTTACAATATCATCCTTATAAAAAAATTAGTCTCATGGCAACCTCGTACCCAGTGATAATGAAGGTTTTCCGTAAACTGCAACGCCCAACGCCTACACTGACCCTGGCACCTGTCAGGCTATTCTGCAATTTGGCACTTTTCGAAACAAAAGAAGTTTCTCACCTACAAAACCTGGTGTTCAGTCGAAATGAAGAGCATTCGAATGGTTTTGGTTACAATGAGTGGTGTTCGAACCATGGAGTATATATTTCGAAATGTCGAATATGGGATTCGAAAAGACATGCTGTCTGCCAGATTATGCTTGCACTTGTCCAACTGAATCGATGTTGTTGTTTTTTTTTCAGAAACACTTCCTTCATTATTTATCATAACAAACAGACCTTTTAGCTATTCTGAAAAGAATCATAATCGAATGATACCTCGCTACATTTTGCAAAGTTTTCGAATGTGCACCATAGTGATAGAAGCTCTAACGCCACTCGATGAAACCTCGCGTATAAAAATGTATAAAAATAACGCTTGATCCAGGTTATTTTGTAGAATGGCTACATGGCCTATTTGAGACAGACTGTGATAAAATCTAGAGCACCTTAACATCAATACTTCTGATCCAAATATTAAATATCCTAAAACTTTAACAGTAATTGCAAAAGAATCTCAAATTAACGTAACGAACAAAGAAAATAATATATGCGAGTAAAGAAATACCTCTCCCAATGATGCCCACAAATCATCAGATTTTGCATTTCCAAAGCTGTGTTTGTTGAGATAGTTCTAGAAATAAAACGAATAATTGTTTTCATCAGAAATTCGAATTAAATTCGAATAGTTTCAACGGAAGAAAGTGACATATTTAATCATTGTCATTATGTATATTCAACATATTATCATATTAAAAGAAACATAACCCTTACTCTTTCCAAATTTTTTAGAATAGCCACAAATGTCTACGGTTGCAATTTGTTGTCATTGAGAGGAATTTACAAGGGCTGTATAAGAATTTTGTAAACAATCGAAAAATATTGCACAACCCGCCCACGTGACTAAAGCCTTGGGTTATTAATGGCGGCCAGTTTCATCGCATCTTCTACATAACTGTTTTCTTGTCTATGTCCATGAAATGTGATGGAACTATTGATATGCATTAAAACTTTGAAATATTCGGCGCTAGAAAATAGAACGAATCCTCCAACGAAGCTTCGATCACCAAGATTGTCGCAGATACGTTGGATTGCAATTTTCTGTGCAAAATTGCCATTAGCTATGTTGTGTTTAGCCTAGCCTGCGTGCAGACTCAACTCACTTTAGGAAAGTTGAGTCTGCACGCAGGCTAGTTTAGCCTAAACACATTCGATGACTTGACACGCAGCGACACGCAGAGAGGACGGGTTGTGCAGCCTCTTTAAGCTTCTTTCTTTTATATAGGTCATTCCCTTCCCTTCCATGGCATGGATCTGATTACAAAGAAAAACGTCAAGAAACAATGCACAAGTAACGAAAAGAAAGAAAGATAAAGTTGGGTATGTGATATTTCAAAACTTCACGGTATGCCTTGGTAAAGCCAAAAGTCAAGAAACAAAATAGCGGAAATAATGACGAGAAAGAAAGATAAATTTGGGTATGTGATATCTTTTAAACTTTGTTGTATACCTTGGTCCTTGTAAAACCAAAAGTCAAGAAACAAATAGGCGGAAATGATGGCGAGAGAGAAAGACAAAGTTGGGTATGTGATATTTTTGAAAGCTTCTTCGTATCACTTGTTGATGTGTTTCAAAGGATAAAACGTCCTGTAGTCTTTGTTAAGGCTGCATTTAGCAGCGTTACGGTATAAGTTCCTTTCAGTAGAAACTGTACCAGAATGCGTGAGATTTAAAAAGCCATGTCACCCAAGGCCCTTTGCGGGCACGCTGCAAATTCAGACTCACGAAAATCAAATTTTGTCCTTGTGGACCATATTGATTCACACTGCTAGAAAGTTTGACTTAAGCCTTGTTTTCAATTAAATGGTAAAATGTCCCAGAGTGTCGCAGAATTTTGGTGCCATGTTTCAAAGACAATGAGGCAGGAATTTTGGAAACGGATCAAAATCAGGTGGCTCTTTTGTTCTGGGATCGCAATAGACGATTGCGCTAAAGATGGCGGCGAGGAATTTTTACCAAGATGCATTGCGTTCTAAGAAAGATTCTTAAACGATTCTATAGGGATTCGATTAAAGAACCCAGTGCATCTTGGTAAAAAATTCCTCGACACCATCTTTAGCGCAATCGTCTATTGGTCGCATAACTTTAGGACAGGTGTTTCCATTGATCCCAGAGTATCGAAGAATGTCGCAAAATGTCGCAGAGATAGAAAATTTTTCTTTCTCTGCGACACCGATCGCAGAGTGTCGCAGAGTGTCGCAGAGTGTCGCAGCATTTTGGTACAGCAGTTTCCATTCGTCGCAATGTGTTGCAGAACCAAAATTCTGTGACAAATGCGACACTTGCGACACTTTGCGATTTAATGGAAACCAGTATTTAGTTGACTTTTCTATCAGTTCAAATACATCAATTTGGATCAATGTTTCCACTGAGGCAAAATTCGATTTTTAGACCGTCTGAAGTTGTATTGCGCCTGCAAAGGACTCTGGGTGACAATAGCTCTTTAACATGAGAGGTAAAATACCAGCGATAAATACCTGTAAACCAGTGTCGAATGCTTCAGCTCCTAAATAATCTTTCAGCATGCCGATGATTGATGCTCCCTGCAAGAAAAATGTCAATCAATGGTTATATTTTGGCGATGGAGCACGCAAATAAAGGGGGGTTGAAAAAGAAAACGTGTCTATCCCTCCACAAATAGCATTTGGGTATGCAAATACGGAGGTTGAAAAAAGCGTCTGTGCCTCAACAAATAGCATTTGGGTATGCAAATAAGGGGGGTTGAAAAAAAGCGTCTGTGCCTCAACAAATAGCATTTGGGTATGCAAATAAGGGGGGTTGAAAAAAAGCGTCTGTGCCTCAACAAATAGCATTTGGGTATGCAAATAAGGGGGGTTGAAAAAAAGCGTCTGTGCCTCAACAAATAGCATTTGGGTATGCAAATAAGGGGGGTTGAAAAAAAGCGTCTGTGCCTCAACAAATAGCATTTGGGTATGCAAATAAGGGGGGTTGAAAAAAAGCGTCTGTGCCTCAACAAATAGCATTTGGGTATGCAAATAAGGGGGGTTGAAAAAAAGCGTCTGTGCCTCAACAAATAGCATTTGGGTATGCAAATAAGGGGGGTTGAAAAAAAGCGTCTGTGCCTCAACAAATAGCATTTGGGTATGCAAATAAGGGGGGTTGAAAAAAAGCGTCTGTGCCTCAACAAATAGCATTTGGGTATGCAAATAAGGGGGGTTGAAAAAAAGCGTCTGTGCCTCAACAAATAGCATTTGGGTATGCAAATAAGGGGGGTTGAAAAAAAGCGTCTGTGCCTCAACAAATAGCATTTGGGTATGCAAATAAGGGGGGTTGAAAAAAAGCGTCTGTGCCTCAACAAATAGCATTTGGGTATGCAAATAAGGGGGGTTGAAAAAAAGCGTCTGTGCCTCAACAAATAGCATTTGGGTATGCAAATAAGGGGGGTTGAAAAAAAGCGTCTGTGCCTCAACAAATAGCATTTGGGTATGCAAATAAGGGGGGTTGAAAAAAAGCGTCTGTGCCTCAACAAATAGCATTTGGGTATGCAAATAAGGGGGGTTGAAAAAAAGCGTCTGTGCCTCAACAAATAGCATTTGGGTATGCAAATAAGGGGGGTTGAAAAAAAGCGTCTGTGCCTCAACAAATAGCATTTGGGTATGCAAATAAGGGGGGTTGAAAAAAAGCGTCTGTGCCTCAACAAATAGCATTTGGGTATGCAAATAAGGGGGGTTGAAAAAAAGCGTCTGTGCCTCAACAAATAGCATTTGGGTATGCAAATAAGGGGGGTTGAAAAAAAGCGTCTGTGCCTCAACAAATAGCATTTGGGTATGCAAATAAGGGGGGTTGAAAAAAAGCGTCTGTGCCTCAACAAATAGCATTTGGGTATGCAAATAAGGGGGGTTGAAAAAAAGCGTCTGTGCCTCAACAAATAGCATTTGGGTATGCAAATAAGGGGGGTTGAAAAAAAGCGTCTGTGCCTCAACAAATAGCATTTGGGTATGCAAATAAGGGGGGTTGAAAAAAAGCGTCTGTGCCTCAACAAATAGCATTTGGGTATGCAAATAAGGGGGGTTGAAAAAAAGCGTCTGTGCCTCAACAAATAGCATTTGGGTATGCAAATAAGGGGGGTTGAAAAAAAGCGTCTGTGCCTCAACAAATAGCATTTGGGTATGCAAATAAGGGGGGTTGAAAAAAAGCGTCTGTGCCTCAACAAATAGCATTTGGGTATGCAAATAAGGGGGGTTGAAAAAAAGCGTCTGTGCCTCAACAAATAGCATTTGGGTATGCAAATAAGGGGGGTTGAAAAAAAGCGTCTGTGCCTCAACAAATAGCATTTGGGTATGCAAATAAGGGGGGTTGAAAAAAAGCGTCTGTGCCTCAACAAATAGCATTTGGGTATGCAAATAAGGGGGGTTGAAAAAAAGCGTCTGTGCCTCAACAAATAGCATTTGGGTATGCAAATAAGGGGGGTTGAAAAAAAGCGTCTGTGCCTCAACAAATAGCATTTGGGTATGCAAATAAGGGGGGTTGAAAAAAAGCGTCTGTGCCTCAACAAATAGCATTTGGGTATGCAAATAAGGGGGGTTGAAAAAAAGCGTCTGTGCCTCAACAAATAGCATTTGGGTATGCAAATAAGGGGGGTTGAAAAAAAGCGTCTGTGCCTCAACAAATAGCATTTGGGTATGCAAATAAGGGGGGTTGAAAAAAAGCGTCTGTGCCTCAACAAATAGCATTTGGGTATGCAAATAAGGGGGGTTGAAAAAAAGCGTCTGTGCCTCAACAAATAGCATTTGGGTATGCAAATAAGGGGGGTTGAAAAAAAGCGTCTGTGCCTCAACAAATAGCATTTGGGTATGCAAATAAGGGGGGTTGAAAAAAAGCGTCTGTGCCTCAACAAATAGCATTTGGGTATGCAAATAAGGGGGGTTGAAAAAAAGCGTCTGTGCCTCAACAAATAGCATTTGGGTATGCAAATAAGGGGGGTTGAAAAAAAGCGTCTGTGCCTCAACAAATAGCATTTGGGTATGCAAATAAGGGGGGTTGAAAAAAAGCGTCTGTGCCTCAACAAATAGCATTTGGGTATGCAAATAAGGGGGGTTGAAAAAAAGCGTCTGTGCCTCAACAAATAGCATTTGGGTATGCAAATAAGGGGGGTTGAAAAAAAGCGTCTGTGCCTCAACAAATAGCATTTGGGTATGCAAATAAGGGGGGTTGAAAAAAAGCGTCTGTGCCTCAACAAATAGCATTTGGGTATGCAAATAAGGGGGGTTGAAAAAAAGCGTCTGTGCCTCAACAAATAGCATTTGGGTACGCAAATAAGGGGGGTTGAACAAAAGCGTCTGTGCCTCCACAAACAGCATTTGGGTATGCAAATACGGGGGGTTGAAAAAAAAAGCGTCTAGCCTCAACAAATAGCATTTTGGTACGCAAATGAGGGGGGTTGAAAAAAAGAGTCTGTGCCTCAACAAATAGCATTTGGGTACGCAAATAAGGGGGGGTTGAAAAATAAAGAGCATTTAGCAAAAATCATTCTGTGTTCAAGAAAAATCCATGAAGTATATTTAAATATCCTTTTTTCCAAAAATCTGGTAGTCTTCTTCAACAAATAGCATATGTGCATGTGAAATGCAGGGGGAGGGTCAAAACACCAGACGATCATTAATAATTTCAATCATGATCACAAATCGTTTCAATGATGATCACAGCTCATTTCAATCATGATCACAACTCATTTCAATGATGATCACAAATCATACGAATAACGATCATAAATCACAAATCACTCTCACCTTATCATAAGAGATTGAATCAAAGATCGCATTCACTTCTTTTGGATCTTTCACTGTAACTTGGATCGGATGCGAATCAGCATGGGAATCCATTGTCAGCGCCCTCTGGGTGTGATCTGTGACAAACTGATCCATCATTTGCCATGATTTGAAAATATGGGAAGCGCAGAAATATTCCATGAATGTGGCGAAGCCTTCATTAAGCCAAAGGTCATTCCACCATTCCATTGTTACAAGGTTACCGAACCACTAAAAACAAAGGTGACAAGTTAAAGGTTAATGCGAAATTGGTCGATTATTTTGGGGTTGAAAAGTATGAGCAGCGCAAAGATATTCCATGAATGTCACAAAACCCTCATTAAACCAAAGGCCATTCCACCATTCCATTTCAACAAGGTTACCGAACCATTAAAAACAAAGGTGACAGGTTAATGGCTAACTGGGGGGTGAATGAGAAATTGGTCGATTATTTGGGGGGTTGAAAAGTATGAGCAGCGCAAAGATATTCCATGAATGTCATAAAACCCTCATTAAACCAAGTCCATTCCACCATTCCATTGTTAGAAGGTTACTGAACCATTGAAAGCGAAGGTGACAGGTTAAAGGTTAACTGGGAGTGAATGAGAAATTGGTCAAACTCCGAATGGGCGACCTCTCGGAGGCCTGACCTCGCAACTCGCTTCGCTGTCCTTCCAAAGGGACTTTAAACAAGGGGTCCCATGCCTGGATGCGGCATGCATAGTGGGCCTAAATTAGCTTTCAATAGCTAGAAATCCTTTCAGCCCACTTGAAATAAATTACTGAAAAAAATCATTCACTTTGACAACATTACCTGATGGGCAATCTCATGAGCAATGACGACAGCAACCCATTGTTTATTTGAATCTGAAGATTCATCCTTGTCATACAACAATGACGTCATTCTGTATGTAATTAGTCCCCAGTTCTCCATTGCACCAGGTCCGAAGTCAGGAATTGCAATCAGATCTGTAAACAAAACATGAACAAAAGCTATCAAATCTTAAAGGGTCTGTTTCATCCAGCATGCCTTGCACGTGCAATCTCTTGGTAGGCCTTTGTTGCCGCCATTTTCATGGGCCATGAAAATGGCGAAAACAAAGGAAAACCAAGAAGCTGCACATGCAAGGAATGCTGGATGAAACCATGATGAAACAGACCCTTTAAAAGCTAAATTACAAACCACAATTCAACTGTGCCAATCATAGTGGAAAAAGACACAAGGTCATCAATTTTCCACTATGACTGGCACTTGCAATATTTCTTCCAATTAAGGCAAAATTGCTGGAATAATACGAACCTAATTTCTCTAGAGGGAAATTAATCTTGAAGAATGACTCATAGTAATCAAGAACTTTAGGTGCTGTTTCACTTGCGAAGGTTGCTTGACTGATTTGATCAGCTGGAGCTATGATTCGTATCTATGAAAGATTTATAGTGATCATTAAATCAACATATTGATCGATTAATCAATAAATCATTCAATTAATCAAAAAATCAATTAACCAATCATTCGTTCATTCATTCATTCATTCATTTATTCATTCATTAAAGATTCGTATATATTACCAACGAAAGTTCTCCTATAGCCGAGCGTAGGAGACAGTTTTATCCAAAACAAACAAAAATAGGCTATTCCAAATAATGGCAAAAATTATAGAAATAGTTATAACAAATTCAAAGGTCATATGTCAGGGGTCGTATGCCAAAGGTTATTTGTCAAAGGTCAAAGGGCATAGATTACCTTCACGCCTTTTTTGGATTTTGAAGCAATGCAGGTCGTATGTCAAAGGCTACTTGTCAAAGGTCAAATGTCATAGATTACCTTCACGCCTCTTTTGGATTTTGAAGCAATGCTTTCAAAATCATGGATCACGAAGGCAACCAGATATGTACACATTTTAACACTTTCTTGAAAATGGTCCACGAGCAGACCATCATGACGAGGTTTCTAAAATAAAATAATTACAAAATGTTAGAAGAATTGATTTGTTAAAGGGGCTGGGTCATGTAACTGTAAACAAATCTGTTATCTCTATCATCTATATTGTTGCCCACACGTGGCCATTGTGTTCTGCACAGATTTTGGTGGATGGGGTCAATCCACAATAAAGTTACTTCTAAAAATCCATCAATATCTTTGCAATCTTACAGCATATGGTTGTTTCGTTTGTTTCTCTCTGAAGTTCAAGAGTTCATCTTCAAAATAGCAATTTCATTTTGAGAAAAATAGTGGAAAATCTGTGTGAT
>REGL01000032.1:122245-132938 GCA_004194395.1 Aurelia aurita complex sp. Pacific | reverse complement strand
AATCTTTCAATTTTCTTTAACTAAGAGCATGGCCAAGTACTGAAAGTGTCTCAAACATTTTAATCCTGGTTTGAAGGGGGTTTCTCGAGAAAATCCTTCATAATTTCAGAACGGAATGGCCGATTTGAACTCGGTAAATTTTAAAATGGATTTGAACAAGTTTCAAGTAAATCTATGACACCCAAGACTTTCCTATCTGTCGTAAATTTAGTCAAAACGTAGAAATATCTCGCTTAGCTCTTTCCAGATTCTTTCGTTGAATAAATACAAGGTCTGCTCAAATGGGAGCTAGTTTCTTTGATAAAGAGTTATATTTCTTGTTAACGAAAATGCATCAGCCAGATCTCGAGAGACACAGAACAGCTATTTTGTGTTCAAGATAAAATAATAGAGTTTAAACTCAGAATTTAATTCAATTTTCACTTCATGTTACATAAGCTCAATAATTCACTGCTGACTATTTCCTTGAAACCTAATTCCTACAAGGTAAATGGCCTATTGTTCAACAGCTTCTGGGCAAAGCCATGTGGCAGAAGCATATGGACTTAACTTTGACAATAATGGGAAATGTTTTATTTGTTTTTGATAAAAGATGGTATCAAAAGGCGTGGCAAGATAGCTAAAATGTGGCATAGGCCTGCGAATTAAAATATCTTCAACAGCCCTTTCAGTTATTCTAAAAAAAGAATGCGAATCGAACGATATTTATATACATTTTGTAGAATTTTCGAATGTGCACAATAGCGATAGAAACTCTCAACCGAACCTCTCAACCGAACCTCTCAATCGCCACCCAATCGAACCTCTCCTATAAAACTGTATTAAAGGGTCTGTTTCATCCAGCATGCTTTGCACGTGCCGTCTCTTGGTTGTCCCTTGGTGTCGCCATTTTCATGAGCCATGAAAATGGCAACAACAAAGTCATGGGCCATGAAAATGGCGACACCAAGGGACAACCAAGAGACGGCATGTGCAAGGCATGCTGGATGAAACAGACCCTTTAAAATATCGCTCGATCCAGGTTCTTTTTCAGAATAGCTAAAAGGACTCTTCTAGGAAGGATCTTGCTTTCTTAAATTGAAGCCAGGCATCAGCCTGTGTGTTTTCATAAAACGATCCCCTCTAAAAACAGAGTATAGGCCCTAAGTATTCGTGCACACGAGTTTTAAATGCTAAATCATCTCAGAGCGTGGGCCTTTTAAGCCCATCTAAACCCTTTCCGTTCATCAGCCGATCATGGCAAATTCTAGACACTGTTGAGAAAGACGTCAAATCTGACTTAATTTTCAAGTTAAGCTGGTCTGTCGTGGGTTCTACCATCTGCCAAAATTTTGTTTATTCATGTAGGCCATGGTCTTTTCATTGCAAAATCCATTTTCCTCCTGATAAATTTCTCACATTCGTTTAACCTAATTTAAACTGATCATTTTAATCCAACGATAGTGACGTACCCAGGAATACATTACCCGTTGAACTCCGAAATGCTTCATCAAAACTATCCTTCAAAACTAAACTGAAAATTTATTTATTGAACAAAGACAACCAATGATTCAATTTTGATACTGGCAGAAGTTCTATTAATCTGTATTAATCTGTAATCTGTTTTCACTAAGGAGAACATGAGATTCGAATGATCGATTCTTTCCAACAGACCGATAGAATATCCCATTCGATTTCAATTGTTTAGGCTTCGAATGACGATGATTTACCAGACTGAACCGCTCGTTCTAATCTCTATTCTGGTCAAACTAAAAAAGGTTTATGATTTCTTTTCGAAAGTCCTTTTGCACCTGCATTGAGCTGCTGCAATTTTCGGTAATTTCGATCAGATACATTACATTAGCTGACGAAATTCTCACATCGGTTAGGCCTAAATTTGAATGTCAAACATAAGAGTTCTTATCATAAACTGCTTTAAGCCTGCAGAGAACAAGGTTTTTGCTTATGAGTTGCATTTTCCCTGGCATGAACACTTCCTAGAAATCTGCCCTTATCTTTGTTAATCTGTGTTAATTCCGATCAGAAATTGAATTAGGCCTAGATAAGAATCAAGCACACAGAGCAAATTCTCACGATAAAGGAGAGAAAATTGTTATAAGTCCACAGGAGATATGCTTCGTGACGCAATAGATTTTTGGTGGCCTGGCCACGTAGCAGATGTTGTCCTTTTTACGTCACTATCGGACGACTAGGAAAAATTTACAAGTTCGATAGCCTGCAACGATATTCGAATGCTTGATTCTTTCTGACGAATGATGGAAAATCAAGTTCGATCTCAACTGATTAAACTTCGAATAATTTCTGCTCGTTGCGCTTGCACTCCCAAACAGTTTTGCTTTGATACCATCGAGTGGGCCCCTTCAAATTCATTAGTTTGGGGGAAGCATCGAAATAACCCTTGAATACGCTATACTCTTGTCCCTTATCTATGAAAAAAGGCCAGTTCGAAATTTTTCTCAGAATGACCCCTGCTGGAAATTCAGCAGGTTTTTTAAATCAACAACCAAACAGGCCTACACGCCCTAAAAACTAGGTTTTCAATATTGATAAAAATAAAGCATATGGAGGCTTTATCTGGCTTTATTTATTGTAAACAACTGATCGAATGATTAACGAACGTAAGATATTGCTCGAATTTCGAACATACTGGCGTGATAGCGGGTTCAAATTTGGCTTTGTCGTATCCTTCTTTACACAGCTTCAGTTCCAAGTTCTATCATATTTATTGCTACAAAATTTGTTAGTCATCAGAGAGTTATCATCAGAGATTTTTAACGGCTCTTGGGCAACCGGCATGCATTGCGACTGTTTGTTTCGTTTTTCGTAAATTTCATTCACTTCAAGTCCGGAGTTTAACGCGTGCATGGCAAAATTTGGCCATTCCAAAACGGTTCAAAAAATTTGCACATTCGAAAACTCTACAAAATGAAGCAACGCGTTGTTCGATTCTGATTCTTTTCAGAATAGCTACCTATAAGAATAGGGTTACTTTACATAACTTAATTCAATTTGTAAGATGTTATGCACGGACCTCTGAGAAGCAGTATTTTTTGACTGGTGGGGTAACCGTGGTTAAAGAATTGAAAATGAATTAACGAATGACTGCATGAATGAGTGAAGTGAATGAGTGAATAAGTCAGTGAATGAATGAATGAATGAATGATTGAATGAATGAATGAATGAATGAATGAATGAGTGAATGAACTTACTTTAAAGCGAATGAACGGAGAAAAGTGAAGGTTGGAGGTAATCGATAAAAATAGGACAACGAAAACACCCACGCACTATGTATTCTTTCTCTAGCTACACACGTGCTGAAATTAGATAAGAGACCACAATTCGCCACGATTTCGTCTCTCGAGTAACAATTTTGAGATTTTTATGAGCAGAACTAATGAAATATTAATGGGCGACATCATTTTGTTTCGACTGAATATTTCAAAACTAAAAAAAAACTTCATCGTCATATTTCCTAGCACATGTTAACCAGCTCGTCCAGTCATTGAGGAAACTAAAGTGCCTTTTAGTAGAAAGTGCTCAATTATTAATAGACTAAACTCAAAATGGTTAAAACATGACATCGTCGACAAAATTTGATAAGAAAACTAACTGTTGTCACCAAGAAACACGTGTTAAGGGCTTTCTTTCAAAGAATCGAAAATAAACGGTAAGGATGGCGGAAGCGAGCTTTTTACAAAGATCCGTTTGCATTCGAATAAAGATCGACGAATTGTATCAATCGTAAACCCACGTGAGTCAAAGGGTCTGGACTTTCTGAAACTTTTTAGAGATTCTAAAAAAGAATCTGCATCGAACGATATATTAATAAGGATTCAGTCAAAAGGTCTAAACGGTTCGATTGAGTGACCTATAGCATTATATGACTGTTTTCACATTAGAAAATTCGTTTGATTGTATAAAGATTTCACTCGATCCAGACCCTTTTTGTAATAACTAAAAGACCTATTGCCATCTCATCAAAGCTTCCAAACTTCCGCCCTATACAGTAAAGAATTGGCTAGAATTACATTCAAATCCTGTCTATTCATATTCCCATGACAAACTATTGATCAGTACCATTCCTTTTTGTAATACAAGATTCTTACGAATTCTCAAAAGTTCTCTGTATGATTCTTATGAAAATTTGTGGGTGTATTAATCCAGAGGATCCCTTCAAGCAAGTAGGCAAATTCCTAACAAAATATCTTTGTCTTCAAGCCTTCCATCCAAAATACACAATTTAATCTCCTATGCCTTAGCAACTTTGAACAAGAAATAAACAAGCTGATGAAAGGCCTTTTTCATAACAAAACACTAGAAATGCATTTCTCTTGATGGAAGCAGTGAAATACAATTAAATTAAGGCAAGCTGGTGTGGGTGTCTACAAATTACAAATGAACTCTTATTTTATAACAAATTAGATTTGATTTCATAACAAATTAGTTTTATGAAAGAAATAAGGTGGTAGAGCAGCTGCAAATTCAGTCATTAAACCAGGTCATTTTGCGACCAAAGGAAGTCTTTTAGCAAAATATTTGGGTGTGTTATTTAAGAATGGGCTATTCTTATTTTACCATGAGCTTATCTGTTTGTTTATAGCAAACAGTTTTGCCATCTTCTTTCCCTTTATTTTCTTCAATGTTACATCTGATAAGGGGGCTGGGTTTGCTACAGTAAAAATATCTTTTCACAACAAACTGAGGTATAAAAATTCAGCTGATGTTGTTCACACACATTTTAGATCATGTGATTGATCATCCTCTTGAGGAAACTTTCTTTTCATACAAGTTAAAGACCCATTGTTGACCAGCATGCTTTGCGTGGACCAGCAATACCACAATACAATTCTTGATTGTCAAAAACAAAACAAACTCTTATAAAAGTAATGACTGAAGAGCCCCCACCCCCCTGAAACACAAAAGTTTTGAAGTACACAAACACAAGCCCCCATTCTACAATCTGATCTTTATCTTGTTCTCAGCGGCGTAGGGGAAGATAAAATTTGGGGGGGCTGCCCGACAAAAAATCCATTGTTTGAGAAAATTTTGCCCGACTTGAGGCGGATTTCTGCCCGATTATGGCTGATTTTTGCAAATTTTTCTGACGTTGGGGGGGCTGCAGCCCCCTCTAGCCCCCTATCTCCTACGCCTATGCTTGTTCTCTTTATTTTTCCCCTGAATTGTGAAATTAAGAAAGTTCTATTTTTGAAGCTATACAATTTTTTGTGCAACAATTGAGTGCACTTTGTCACAGCAAATGGTGTTAGACCACATGGGGCGTTTGTTTGCCTTTGTTTGATTTTGGCAACTGATTTCAAAGGGTTTGTGTTACTTATACTGGCTTTTCAATTATTTGCTCTTCAAATGATGGTCAAGAATTGCATTGTGGAATTGATGATATGCCAGCATGCTGGTGTGGAGAATGGTGGATTTTGAAAATATGAACATTTTGAAAGCGGCATCCTGTGAACGCTAGCTCAAATTTTGCTACTGTCACATTTTTCATCATTTAAAAAATGTGCCAGAATTGTGTGAACGCAGTCTTAGACTTTCCAAGTGTAGCTTTTAACTCTGTTTATTCCCTCTGAGTTGATAACTTTTCACTAATATTTTTCCATTGCACAAGTTTCTTTTAGTTCTCAGTGATGTTTTCCTTCCATGACAATTTGAAAGTAGGGCACGTTTTGAGAAAATTGGCTTTTTCAAGACATAAATAAATCTGTTGCTTCATAAAAACATACCAGACACACGCAGCTGCTGGTACGGGCACCTATTTGGCATTAGTGACAGCAGCATCCCTATTTGGTACCCTTGTTGACTGTCCAAAGTAGAGCAATGCATATAGGCTTGTCTTTGCCAGTGCCCAACCCCCCCCATTCCCTTTCAATCTATTTTGCAGTAGAAATTAGAATGGTCATGTGACCACTTATGAAACTTCTTCCTCTCGTCCTTATGTAAATAGCAAAATATTAATTTCGATTCCACAACCTGCAACTGTCATGTCTGATAACTTGCCTTGGGCCTTCCTTCAAGGACTGCAATAAAAATATTTGATCAATGTTTCTCAACACAACATAACCAATATGAGCCTCTCCCTTGAATATATTTGATTGAAGATTGCGAACATAAGAAACAATTATCCCGTTTTGAAGAAGAAAATGTCCGATTCTTTTCCACCTGGGAAAGAGCAGATGCGGAGGATTATTTTCCGTTCGATGAAAATTTTGGATTCATTCATCGTCATCAACCGGTGAATTTCACTTAAAATACAGCCCTTGAACGGTCCTTGAATTCAGAAACAATTTTTAAAAATATGAACAAAATATTCTCACCTTGTTTCGCCACTTTTTGTTTTATATGAGCTTCTGTAAAAACCTTGCAACTTTGCTTGAAGGGTCCCGTTGTAGCGAATTATAAGCGTGTAATTTTGCCCAACTTCCAAATCCTGCTCAGTTTGCACCATCAATAACTCTTTGTCAGAATTCGTTAGGTAACTATCTTTGGCCAAAACATCTTTTTCGTTGAGTGGTTTAGACAAATACGAACCTTTCAACAATCTTACTTGCATGATGGTATTATCCTTGAAATGTAGAATAACTTTACTCGTTGCTTTCACACAACGCATCAAAATCCTCGTCGACCCAAACACTTTAAATGTTGTTAAATTTGGGTGTAAATATATACGATATCTCAAAGGCTCTATATCTTTCGGAAGTCTAATGCCAGCATATTCAAATTGATTTCTCGCAAGCCGGGCTAGTCTGTTCTTGCTATGTTTATTGCTTACAGCTCCAACAACGATCCCGAGAGCGACAAGCGAAACTATGGTTAAAACTGCAACAAACAACTTGAAATTATTTTTCAACCAGCTAGAAACACCAGACGGATCTGTGTCTTGATTCTTGCGTCCGTTTTTAGGTTTTTCTCCGCTATCATCTTCGTTTAATAATCGCATTTCTTCATCATCTGTTGCAGCGTTTTCTTGCTCCGGACGAGAAGCCATCTTGAACTGCTTTGTAAAGGTTTCTGAACAAATTGTTCCTCAATGCCTCCTTAATTTATGCATCTGGTTGATTTATGCAAACTTAATTTATTCATGTTATTTCTATGGTTATTTGTAGTGTCTGCTCCTACGCAGTCTATCTATATTTGGGGGGGGGTTACTCATATATTATTCCGTACGGGGACATTCCGCAGAAGAGGGTATCATTTTCCGGGACAGGCTTCCTTCTCCAGGACCGGCTATCCCTTTTGTATGGTTGGCTCCATCACAGGGTCCATATTTTCTGTCAATCCTAAATAGCTATTCTAAAAAAGAATCTTATCCTATCACATACACATATTTTGTAGAATTTTTGAATGTGCACGAAGAAATAGAAGTTAAAACGCCACTCAATCGAACAAATGTCCACAACAGGCTACTTTTTGACATCTTCTGCCACCATGCTTAATTTATTCTACATAACTAATCAGATTTGCATAACTAATTATAATCAACATGGTAGCCGAATCAATCAGAAATCACAGGGGTCAATGATCAAATTCGATTGATGCTCAATCAAATACACCTTTTAGCTGTTGTGAAAAGAATCAGAATCTAACAATGTTTTGCTGCAGTTTGTACAATTTTCGAATGTGGATAAGCGCATGCGCGATAGAAGCTCTATTACAAATAACGTTTGATCCAGGCTCTTTTGTAGAATAGCTAAAAGGTCATTGCATCAAACCAAGTTTCATCACTTGAGCATCATATTAACGTGATGAGGTTTCAAATTTTCTATAAAATCTACCTAAGCCTTGACTGAATTTCATCGAACCAAGTTTCATATCCGATTCATTGAGCATAGATTCGTTAAATTTCAACCATAAACCGTGTTCTGACTTCATTTTTTCTGGACAAGTTTACCATCACTTGAGTTTCATTAAGTTGATGAGGTTTCAAATACAATGAAAAATATACCTCATTTTGACTGAATTGCATCAAACCAAGTTTCATCTCCGGTTCATTGACCATAAAGTAATAAAATTTCAACCATAGACTGTGTTCTGACTTATCTTTCTGGACAAATTTATTATCACCTGAGCGTCATTAACCTGATGAGGTTTCAAATGTTCTATAAAATCTACCTAAGTCTTGACTGAATTTCATCGAACCAAGTTTCATACCCGATTCATTGAGCATAGATTCGTTAAATTTCAACCATAAATCGTGTGTTCTGACTTATCTTTCTGGACAAATTTATCATCACCTGAGCGCCATTAACCTGATGAGGTTTCAAATGTTCTGTAAAATCTACCTAGTTTGGATGAATTGCATGAATCTGACGAAAACATCTATTCCATAGATGTGAGAATATGGTAGAGAATTACTGCTAACGAAAAACATCTACTTTTTACAGTTTACAAAATAAACTTTGGGCCAGTCTAGATCGAGGTTGACTTTTCAGGCAAACGAGGCGTGATCAATAGGGCGTTGTCAGAAAATGTTTTCAGAGTAAACTGAAGTGCTGCCGTTGGAGCTGCGACCGACAATAAATTTACATCAACATTTTATATTCACTGACTCCAATGATAGAAATAAAACGGAATATCCAAACAAATTGGTTTAGATGAGTTTGAAAAAGGAATCGATCGCCCTTTACCAAGAACAACAGCCGGCGAGATTGAAGATTTGAATTACAGAATTCATATGGCCTAATTTATATTGAGAATTGATGCGGCCGCTGCAGATTATTTCTGGCTCGTTAAAAGCAAGTTGCATAAGTTCAAAAGCAAGGAGTTTCATAACAGGAGATGTTTTAGTTTGCCTGAATTACATTTAGACGGTGCAGCTGGATCTCTGCAGCTCGATCGAGGTTAAAACAACACTTTCTACCACCAACCACAGGCAATCAAATCAAAGCCATCGAGAACAAGTAGTGGCTACAAAAGTGATTGTCATAGTTCGCTAAAATTACATGCCCACTGCTGCTGCGAATATTGATCGATTTGTACAGCTCGCAAGGAAAGTTAAACCATATTCATAGGCGTTATTCTGGCTGCTGTGTTGCTGAGTTTATTCAAATGTAGCAAGTAACCACAAAAGTCAAGCTTCTTAGTTATAAGGTTTGATTTGTGAGGAGTAAATGTAGTAAGGAGCAAAAGAGGATTTCAAGTTATAATGCTGAGAGAGGCTGGATAAAAAGTGATGTTGCTGTGAACAATTTGAAAGAGCCGTGAAATTGATGCAAAGAAAATTTATACTTTTGTGATATGTAAACAAATAAAAAGAAACCCAATAATAAGGCTAGGAATTGAAGGAAATTATGGCAGAAAAGATGAAGTGGAGAGAGTTAGATGCTCATATTACGAGGTCAAGAGTAGCACAGTTTAAAGACACTCGAAGCATTCCAAATCAATTTACTTTTTACAAGGGTCATTTATTTTTCTTGGGTGTGCCAAGGAATAGTTATGACGATGCTCATCCTTATATGAATACTTTGTGTTATATTGACTTAGAGGAGATGAGAAATGGGGTGGTGGATAATACAGATATCGAAATGCTTATAGATGACGCAAGAGACTACGCAAGACAAAAAGAAGAAAATATAGAGGCAGACATTATTTCGAAATTATCTTTAACATCGTTTGAATGGCATGTTTTGTTAGAGCTGGATTCATTGATTTTAACGGACAGCATCGCTAATGTAATGAGTCCGAATTATTCGAAAGAAGAGGAACTTTTACGAGAAAGAAAGCGATTGTCCTCCCATGGCATAACATCGTATGAATTCCATCAGGAAGCTGGTCGTATTCTGTTTGCTGCTGGTAACACATTGTATTGGTTGGATGTGTGTGATATTGTCTCCAATAAATCAAAGGTTAGACCCTGAAACATTGTCATCAGGCCCGTAGGAAGGCTAAACTCCCCCCAATCATTTTGAAAACAATGGTGCTATGACACAAGCATTAATTAGATGTATTGTTCTCTATCGTTTTAAGAGCAATCCCCCCCAATCAGAAGCAGCCTCCTATGGCCCTGATTGTCATACCATGTAGCAATTTGTATATACTTACAGTATATCTTTGTGAGAAAGTAAGAATTTGAGCTAGTACTGAAAGTTTCTCTATATCATCAGATTTGGAGTACTCAGAATTTCTTATGAGTTCCATAACAACCTTCGTGTTCACTTCCTGTGCCTTTGTGAACATTTTGAAATGAAGTTTCCGGAGACTTTATATTTTCAGAAATACTAATAAGTACCTTCCCAGTGATATGAGGCAGGAAACAAGTAAAAATAAGTCAAGATGTAATGGGTGTACCAGAAAAATGCAACCCAACTTTTATTTGAGACACTTCAGGAAATGATAATATTTGAATGACTTTGATGCACACAATCTGAAAACACAATCAATCTTCTTTCCACCTGTATGAAAATACAAGGCCATGTAATAGCCATGTACAAGCCTTGTAGTTATGGCCTTGTAACCTTGTTATAGCCTGGAATAGCCTTGCTGTAACCTTGTAAATGGCTCGAAAAATGCTAATTAGCCTTGTAGAAGCCTTGTGGAAACCTTGTGTTAGACTGGTTGCAACTTGGAATCTTACTGATAGCCTTGTAATTTTCTTCAAAGGTTAGTACAAGGTCATAACAAGGTTATAATCCCTGCTCCAAGGCTAAAACTTGGCCTGTACAAGGCCAAGTTTAGCCTT
>REGL01000032.1:98742-109890 GCA_004194395.1 Aurelia aurita complex sp. Pacific | reverse complement strand
TTCCAAATCTTTAACTCGGCGTAAGAAGGTGGGTGTAAAATTCAATGACCTATTTCTTCTGATTGAATGGCTTGAAAGAAACTTTAGATACTTATCTATAATTCTACCGTTGTACTTTGCAGAAATCTTGAATATTTTTCGAAATTACAGCGTATTTTATATTCCAATTCATTTGAGATTGTGACGTCATCAAATTTCTAAATCATAAACCAGAAGAGTGATAGACTTTTGCTTGATACCATATTGTAGGCATTCATAAACTATGGGTTTCTTCGAAATTTATTCATGTTGCGTCAAACAGTTTAGAAATTACGATGGATTTAAGTTTTTTTGAAAATTTTTCTTGAATTCTTGAAAAAAGAGAAAAACATTCGAATTCTGAAAATATTGAAGATTTCAGAAAAATCCAACGGTAGAATTATAGAGAAATAGCTGAAGTTTCTTTGAAGTAATTCAGTTCAAAGAAATAGGTCACTCAATTTTACACCAGCCTTTTTAAAGATTTGGAACCTATGCTAAGGGGGCACTTAAATCTACATATCTGCCTCTGGCATTTAATTTATTTGGTTCAAAAGCCGATTAGGAGGCGATTCTATTCTCTTCTATTTCTGGGTGTGATCAAAACACTTACTGCGCAGCTTCTGAACCAAAGAAATAGAGTTCCCGAGGTAGATGTGAAGATATATTCTTCTTCTTTCGATATATGCTAATGTTTGCTCTAAAAAATAATTTCTAGAATGCACAACGAGCGCTCTAGCTACCTGAGTTTCAGAGAAACTTTTTGCAGCTTTGTTTGTTTTGAATTACTGGTTGAGAGAATTTCCTTTGTCTGCAATCGCCAATCGCTTTTAATTCAGGTCTCAACAAAGGCAACTGTTGCTATCTGTCCTCGTTATGCCTGTTGAAAAGATTGCATATCGATAGAGGTATTTCTTTTTCGTAAATACAAAACAATTTCTCAACAAACCAAAATTTCGTTTTTTAGCTCGTTACGAATTCGCAGAAGATCCTTCGTCGTGCAGGACTTTATTCAGTAACCTCGCTTGGATACGTCGCTGTAATGATTGACACTGTAGGATCATTTCATAGAGGAATTGACTTCGAGGCTGTGCTCAAAGGCAAAATGGTACGTTTGTTTACATTCTTTGGTGCTGCGAAGAAGGGAGGGTCGTTTCCTACAAACTTTTTAGGGTTGCCTCTTTTGTTTTCTCCTTTTCTTTCATTCTCTTACGGCCTTCACAATACAGAGACTGATCTCAGGCGACCTATGAAGGAAAGATCAAATGGCCAGAAATATTTTTCTTACAGAGGAGCGAAGTTGTGGAAAAGCTTCTCAGCTGAGCATAAGCAGGCATCCTCCCTAGATTGTTGTCAAAAACGCAATTTAGCTCATGTCCTCTTTCGTAAATATCATCACATTGTAAATAGGATTTTAGATTGTAATTAGCTTTTCAACCATAGTTTTAAATTATTATTTTGTAAATCTAAGTTTTATAATTAGTTTTATGGGAGGGCCCCTTGAAAATCAGCGCCTGTGCTGAAGGGCTACCATCTCGGTAGATGGATAAATGGAATACAAAAACAATTTATTGCCAGCTTATTTTCCAAAAATTTATTTTAACCGGTATAAAATGTTTATCTATCCATCAACTGCCCGGAAACGAAGTAACAGTTTGCAGCTCTGGCACTGTGTTTCACGAGAAGTCTCTATGATCGATTAATTGATAAGTTGCCTTCTTTATTGATTGATTAATTGATTGATGAATTGATTTGTTGATTTATTCTTGACATCTTCCATAGGGAACTGTAGAAATTAAAGAGCAAGTAGAAGGTCTAGAATTCATAGCTGAAAAAAGCAAAATAATTGATTTGAATAGAATTGCAGTTCATGGATGGTCGTATGGTAAGTGATTACTTGAATCATAATCATGATTGATAATCATGATAGCTAATCAGTAATCGTTATCAAGAATCATCAGTCGTCCTTCACCAGTTAGCAGTTACAGTGATGCCCTTGAAATTCCTCTAAATATGTGATCATTTAAATTTTCTATGTGGGGGTTTGTCTTAAAATCTATTTGAAGTTTGAACACAACACAAACTTTTTCAAGTCCTGTTTATATTTTCTTTCCATACACTGTCGTACCCAATTTCGTTGCCGTTTAAAGGCAATCTGTCCCCTTCGATGAATGAAAATAAACTCGATAAAGATCTCTATTGTATATTCCAGAAGTTGGTGTTAATTCGCTTTATCCAAAGAAATCAGGGTCATAGAGACTCGGCGATGCATGAATTTAGCTGCAGCGTAAATAAGGTAAATAAAGCAGTAACCAAGGTCAGAACAATAGGGGACAGATTGCTTTTGAGCAAGGAAGATGGAACGTAGTGGCCATAGAGAATGGTTTCAGTAGTCTTCTATAATGGAGTATTATGTTCCTTTGTAGGGGGATACCTTTCACTTATGGGCCTAGTGCAGAGGCCAGACATTTTCAAGGTAAAATTTCAGTCGCTAATCGTATTTTCCTTTGGGTCATGTACAACTTATTTGGAGAAATTTCCTGTCTTGTCTTCATCAGACCTAATAGATCTTGTAGCTATTCTATAAAAGAACCTTGATGGAGTGATGTTTTTGTACATTCGACTGAGTGGCGTTAGAGCTTCTATCACTATTTTACACATTCGAAACTTCTACAAAATGTATCAAACTATTGTTCGATTCTGATTCTTTTTTAGAACAGCTAAAACGTCTATTCTTGGAAATATATGATTCATGATTCTCAAAAAGAGATATGATTTGCTCCTGTCAGATTGGTGTAATATTTTTATTCTTAGTCTCTTCTCTTGCAAAGCTTGCAGATTATCTTACCAGATCTTACCACAGGAAGCCAAGGCGGTTGATTGAACGATAGTAAGTTTAAAACTTCNAATTTAGCTGCAGCGTAAATAAGGTAAATAAAGCAGTAACCAAGGTCAGAACAATAGGGGACATATTGCTTTTGAGCAAGGAAGATGGAACGTAGTGGCCATAGAGAATGGTTTCAATAGTCTTCTATAATGGAGTATTATTTTCCTTTGTAGGGGGATACCTTTCACTTATGGGCCTAGTGCAGAGGCCAGACGTTTTCAAGGTAAAATTTCAGTCGCTAATTGTGCTTTTCTTTCAGTCATATATAACTTCTTTGGAGAAATTTCCTGTCTTGTCTTCACCAGACCTGATGGATCTTTTTAGCTATTCTATAAAAGAACCTGGATGGAGTGATGTTTTTGTACATTCGACTGAGTGGCGTTAGGTCTTCTATCACTATTGTACACATTCGAAACTTCCACGAAATGTATCATACTATTGTTCTGTTCAGAGTCTTTTTTAGAATAGCTAAAAGGTCTGTTCTAAGAAATATATGATTTTTGATTGTCAAAAAGGGATATGATTTGCTCCTGTCAGATTGGTGTAATATTTTTATTCTTAGTCTCTTCTCTTGCAAAGCTTGCAGATTATCTTACCAGATCTTACCACAGGAAGCCAAGGCGGTTGATTGAACGATAGTAAGTTTAAAACTTCAAAATAGTTCATTGTCATACCTTTGTGTCTTATTTGTTGCAGTTCTTGACAGCTACGGCTGTATTGTGTTTCCTCCATTAACATCTGTACTGCGTAATTGTTCGAATATGAGAGTTCGATGTGAAGTAACACTAACGCAGCCTATATAATATTATACATGCTGCGTTAGTGTTACTTCACATCGAACTCTTATATTCGAATAATTACGCAGTACAGAAGTCAACAAAGGAAACACAATGCAACCGTAGAGAAGTGCAACAAGTAAGACACAAAGGTATTACAATTAGCTATTTTGAAATTTTAAACTCATTATCGTTCAATCAACCGCCTGGGCTTCCTGTGATCTTACTAAACCAAATTTTTGTATTTAGGTTGCAATTGCTGGCGCACCAGTGGTAGCATGGGAATTATACGACACAGGGTACACAGAGAGATATATGGACTTACCTAAGAATAATCCTGAAGGCTACAAACGAGGCTCTGTTTTGCATTACACGAGTCAATTCCCTGATGAGTAAGTAAATTCACTTTTCTGTCTCTCTTGTTGTTTTGATTTGTCAGAGTTGTGGGCCGTGTCCCTTATTTCCCTGCGTTTTTTGATTTGCTGATATCATTTGGTCATAGGGACTCATACCATTAATCTTATAAAGTGGGCCCTCTTTAGACTCGCATAGATTGGTTCCGTATTTACCAATGAAATTGCTAAAATCAGTTTTCAACCAATAAGGAGGCGCTGATTAGACAGTTGTTGTTGTTGCATACAAAAAGCGGTTGATACGGCCTAGAGTTCTCGTAGCTGCGATGGAACTGTTTTGTTTCTACAGTGTAAGATTACTGCTTGAAAGGTATATATTTTGTGATGAGTAGGTCAGGAAAACATTATTCTTTGTACTGAAAGTTTGCTTTTCAATGTTGAAGCTCTTTAAAGCAGACTTTGAAACGATGTTGTTGAGTGTAAGAGAACTCCCGCTGGTCAATCAATTGATTGCTTGCCTTCTACAGTGTCATTTTTTTGCAGGGACAACAGATTGTTATTAGTTCATGGCTTAATTGATGAGAACGTGCACTTCAATCATACGAATCTATTGATCAGCAATTTAATAAACGAAGGAAAGCCATATAATCTACAAGTAAGTAGATATTCTAATACACCACCTTACCAAGGATTGTACGATTCGAAGCGAGGATCTATAGCAAAATTTCTCTAATTTGGTATCGTTGAAAAGGTTGACGAAGGGGCCTCTTCCCAGGGGGACACTCAGCACATACGCATACGGGGGTCAGTCCGCGAAATTTTCAGGAAACCCAAAATATCAGTTTAGCTTCATTACAACCCAAAAATATCATCTCACTTTATAACTTGACATCTAATGCAAATTGAGGCCAGGATTGCCTCTAAAGAACCCAAAAATATCATTTGGACCATATTTGATGCCCAAAAATGTCAAAAACATAATTTCAGTTTATTTGGACCCAAAAATGTCACTTTCGGCAATATTCTGACCCAAAAATATCGGACTTACCTGCCCGTATGTGCATGTGCTGAGTGCCCCCCTGGGGCCCCTTTTAGCTTGATAAAGAGCTACATTATTCGTTTGAAAATAGGTATGCGATATTTAGGTTTTTTCTTTGTTTTCATTTTAGATATTTCCAAGTGAAAGGCATGGAATCCGACATTCGTCTGCAGCTCAACATTTCGAAACTGTGTTACTTTTATTTCTGCAGAAGAACCTATAGTGATAGATTTTAAATGGCTTTTACATTCATTTAATTGCTTTCAATGTATAGTCTGTTTTGTTATTATCAAATGGATGGAAATATTGATCTTGCAACTCTGTTTTAGCTCATGGAATCTTGCCATTAAAGGATCTAATGCTACCAGCATGCAATGCAATCGTTTGTTCGAATGAGTATAGCATGTCTGACAAGGGATGACTGATTTTGTTATTATCAAATGGATTGAAATCTATAATCTTGCAACTCTGTTTTAGCCCATCGAATCTTGCCATTAAAGGATGTAGTGCTACCAGCATGCAATGCGATCGTTTATTCTAATTATTATTATAACATGTAGGACAAGGGATGACAAGTAGATCAAAAACTCCTGTGTTGCCTGTAGTGCAATTGTACAAAGATAAAAAATTAAATAAATTAAAACATAAACACTTTGATATGAACTGAGTAAAGCACGAAGTTTCGAGCATAGCCCCTTACAAAGCCTTATCTATAATAGAGATTTTGCTATCGATTACAGTTATTTTATGCAAGGAAGGCAATCTACCCTGCCCACAGCGTGCTGCCGACTTGAGCGACATCGAAAAATTATTTTATGCAGCACAAAATTAGGCCATCTTTCAGTTACTGTATTTATAATCAGGGACGTAGGAAGCATCTCAAACTCGGGGGCATGACAGTTCAAGGATTGTTTTTCATTACGATAAATGGGCACTTCCTGAAAGTAAGAAGGGCACTTCTTTGTTCAGTACAAAATCTTAGGGGGCACGTGCCCCCAGTGCCCCCGGTTCCTATGTTTGTAATGCTCTTGTTACCTGTCTGCTCCAAGGCTCCAATCCCCTGATAACAATTCTGGTGTGATTGATGACTCGATTCTATTTTTGAGAGAACTGACAGGTTGTAACGGAACGTCCCCGGAGTGTGCAGACATAAGTACATAAAGTCTTCCGTGATGAAATTTGGAAACAAAACATTCCTGACGAAATAGCTAATTATGACGTCATTCATCAGCTTGAACAAGCTGCATGCTTTGACACCTTTCCCCTTATTCACGATTGTTCGTTTTACAAAAATGTCATGACCTGTAGGATATAGAAACTCCTGATTGCTTGAGATCTGAGGGAGTCCTGAATCCCAGCCACATTGTTTGAAATATTCACATGAGCACAAGAAGTCAGTGAACATGAAGATTGCTATGGAACCATTAAGAAACTCTTTGTTCAAGTTCTTAGTTTCTTATAAAGAAATTCGTGTTGCACACAGTCACGGACGCTTGCACCAATTTAATGTCACCCCATCTCTCTTCCTCTCTCTAATCACCCGAGCATGATGACATCGGCACAATTTCCCTGTTCTGCCCCAGACTCTTTCAGATGAAAACATGTTTGAAGCAAATTGACCAAGAAGCTGCGATGCCTAAAAGAAGTTTTTTGGCATAAAAAGATCCATTGAGAGCTCAAGTCAAAGTCAAATGGTATGGTATTACAATGAAATGATGCTGTTTTATGATTATTTTGCGTCTTAGCTTCCATTCGATGCTTTGTTGTGACAGAGTAAGGAATGATTACCCGTCTCCATGAAAATGGGCCTAAAACAAAAGTTAAATCTGCATAAGAATTTTAGGCCACAGTGCTGCACATGACGAAACAAAAATAGTTTCGAAATCGTTTTGATCCAAAACTCTGTTGGATTTTGTGTGTGATTCTTTTCACGCTGTTGAAATGCGAACAGCAGAATTTACTAACAATGTCCAATTCTTTTGCAGAATTTACACGACAGGCAACCAAAAATAACGTGTGACAATTCAAATACAGTAGAACGCAAATAAACTAAAAGAAGTAAAAAAAAAAGAATGAGATGCCTTTCAATCAAGCCATGGTCTCTCACTATTACAAAGTTGTCTCTTTTGCAGTTTTCATATTTTTAGCATTATTGGCAATTAAACAGGGTGGGTTCTATCCTAGGACCTAGTCCTAGGCCATTAACAAAATACAAAAATGTTCAAAATCTCTCTTCACAATTTTTCTGAAAAGTCATGAGTGAATGGCTCTAAAAAGCCAGGGGGGTACATAACATGTTCAGGGTGCGGGGTACTGGTATGTGCCGCCCATATGGGTGGGTTTTTGGACCTAAAATTCTCTGCAAGGGTCCTTTTTCGGCAGATTTTCCATAAACAAACATGCATGTTGTTTTGCTGAAATTCACAAAAATAGTTAAAAATGAGCAATTTTCGTATAAAATTTATCATAAATGTGGGTACCAAGGCAAGTTTCAGTAATTAGAAGATGGCACCTTTCTGAAAACCAGGCAGGAGCACAAGTTGTGTGCCCCCAGGCTAAAAAGATTGAAAATGCGGAGAGAAATGCAATATTTACATCAATTTTGCAACAAGATGATCTTTGAATCATTGAACTAGATAAGTGAATCAGCCCGTACATGAAAGGATCTTAAATTGAGCCTGTGTCAATCCTTTTCTTTCTAGATCTCATATGAATTGAAGCTGACATAGTAAAGTATGGATGTAAAGACAGCAAAGCAAGACTCTTTGAAGTAGAAGAATCCATCTCACTGATATCACAATGGATAACCTTTCCTTGGGGCTAAAGAAGCTAATTTTCTCAAAAAGAGATGCTTCCGCAACTGGTTCAAGTCCTCGACATGGTAGAGAAAGATCCCGTGTGCACAAATTTGGCAAAAGTAGGCCAAGGAGAGATAGCAGTCCGTTTGAGGAGGTAAAAGCAGACACCATTGAAATGGTGGAAAAGACAGAACAGGATTTTGATGAAGAGGGGCTGAAGGGCCTGGAAGAAGGTACTGGATATAGGCCAAGAGATATGTCAGGGTTTGAGGAAATTGATTGGCCAGAAGTAGATGGAAATCGTGAGAAACCAAATGAGGATGACAGTGAAAAGGCTGGTTTAGGCTCAGAAGAAAGTTCTGGTGAGTAAAAGTAAATAGAATTGTTTTAACATTTGTCAAAGTAGAGAAAGTTTTGTTTAGCTTAGATAATAATGATAGATGTGTTTTGGCTGTTCAGAAAAGGAATCTGAATCTACAGTCAGGTCTTGTGCACATAAACCTGACAAAAATTCTCAAGAAAGTGCAAAAATCCTTCACATTCCGATAAGAATTCTTCTGTCATATGAAAGGCTGTAAATTTTCAAATAAGAATTCGTAGGAAACTAACAACATTCTCAAGAATTTCTAAGCCATGTTAAAATGTTATGCAAGGCCAGCACTGTGTTAAATTTTTTCTGAATTTTGATGAAAGGGCCGGAATGAGTGGCAGGAGCTTTGTACACTTTTGTGACACATGAAATATGAATATATTGGCACTGAGACCAGTGGCATCGCCATGGGGTGGACTGGGATGGACATGTCCACCCCAGTTTTCCCAGAGCTTGGTTTTCTAATTTCTCGAAATCCGTTATAAAGCGTTGCGGGGGGAGGTAGACTTTCATTGACTTGGAACTTTTATGATAGCTGGTTTTCCTCTTGAAGTTTTGTTATTGAAAATTTCAAGAAAAGTCTTAAATTTCAATTTCAAGTCATATCTTTTCCTTCCTCGTAAATTGAGATATCATGTACTTTACTTTTTTCGTTGTGCAAAAATGCCCTCTGTTACGAAAGGTGCTGCTTGAGATGATTGCTTTTCTAAAAATATCAATTATAGATCATAATAATAAAACAGGTGTCTCTCACATTTTCCGAGAGTCTGAAGGGCGTGGTCAGGAGAATTTTTTCTGGGGACTTCACACCCAGACCCCCTAGTGTTTTTCCACCCCAGATTTTTTGGGCTGGCGACACGCCTGACTGAGACTAGTCTTCTCTTTTTCACTCAGAATACAGGAAAAGTGCAGCAGTGCATGCTAAGCAACAAGAGACTGAAAATCCAGATGGGCAAGAGGTGCAAGGAACTGACAAGGAGCGTAAAGTAGATGATGCAAAAGATCATAAATTGGAAAATCCTGACGCAGTTTCACCAGAGGATGAGGATATTCCTATTAGGCCAGTAATGTATGGTACACCCTCAATGTCTGAGTCAATTGAAGCAGAGTTGGATGTTGTTGAGTGGAGAGCAAAGGCCGAGAGACATGAACCAATCACAAGGGAACAATTTATGGGCTATTTTGACAGTGATGGAAGAATTGTTGACGAGAATGAATTGAGAAGAACTATTTTCAAAGGTACACAATCCCTTATTTAATTGCTTTTCCAAAGCTGAAAATGTTGTTTATTGCATAGAATAAGAAAATCATTGGCTGAGTATTCTTATCTGACATGACCGTGCAACAACTATGTGCACATGTGTGAAAAGTCATCCACCTTTGTGTAATAACAAGGTTAACAGTAAACTCGTTGGGCCTAGAATACTTTCAACATATTTAAAGTGAATAACCTGAGTTAAAAGATGAGATCTCATAGATTTATAAATAGCCTATTGTATTTGATAATCCAGCTCCTGGTGAATGAAAGTAATGCTAAAGGAAACAATAGAGGGATTAGGAGTTTCTTTGTCCTATTTATAGACAAGCGCTATACATCTCAGGTCATTCACTCTAAAAGCAATTTGAAAACTATTAACTGCAAGAGTATTTTTACCTGACACAGCAGAGTGAGAAATATGTGCACATGCATGTGTGAAAAGTCATACCTTTGGTTTGAGGCAAGGAAGTATACACAGTAGATATTTCTCCCTGCTTTGAGCTCCCTTAGCTCCCTGCAATAGATACCAAAATAGTGCAACACTTGATATTTTTTTCCTTATGCCTAAAGCTCTTGATTTATCATTTCAAAAATGCTTTTGTAGCCAAACACTTCCTGGTTCAGAATGCACAATGACATCAATTTATGCAGTTTCTGCTCTTTTGCTCTTTGCCATTCTCAATATCAATGTTCCCTGCTTGCCGTTTACATCATTCATTGATTTTGATTTGCCTTGCCTTGGATTTTCAAAATGTCTTTGCGATTTTGGTAAAAAAAATTTTCATTGTCTTTTCAGGAGGTGTTGAACAAGACATAAGAAAAGAAGTTTGGCAGTTTTTGTATGAGCTATATCCCTGCAACTCCACAATCAGGTGAGCTTTCTTTCTTTTTTGTTGCCGTAAGTTTCACTAACATCAATTTAGCAGAATGTCACATATAGAGAGCCAGTCTGACTGCAGTAGAATTCATTGTGTATAGAATTCAATTCATTGTGTATAGAATTCAATTCATTGTGTATAGAATTCAATTCATTGTGTATAGAATTCAATTCATTGTGTATAGAATTCAATTCATTGTGTATAGAATTCATCATAAAAGGCTTCATCATGTTTGTTGTGTTGGTTGGGTCGAGCCGATATGAGACGAAGAAGAATACCAAGTTTGACGTTTTCTCTTTATATATCAAACAGCAACTAAACAGTAACGATTATGACTATAATAAGTGGTAAATAAAGATAAATGGATGCAGTGACTTTGATTTGAACGCCTTTATGCGAACTTTTGTCTGTTACCAAAAACTCTTCAACCTTATTGCCGAATGTTGTTATGTCTGCACTCTACGTGCTCTTAACTCTAACTACCAGTTACAGAGGCACGACCAGAAGTCTGGGTTCGAGAAGGAAGTCACAACATCACGCAAGGGCACGATGCCAAACAAATGAATGAGTTGTCATTTCCTTCACAATAATGTTCATTTGGTTTGCGTCTTTACTTTCAGGGAAAGAGAAGTAATGAAAACTGAACATCGCATTCGATACGAAGCTCTCAAAACAAGATGGCATCCCGTACTCAAGCAAATTTCACAGGATCTTAGCTTAGGGGTTCATTTCTGCCCTGAATGGCTGAGAAAGAAAAAGACTGCGAAGCAA
>REGL01000032.1:72935-86891 GCA_004194395.1 Aurelia aurita complex sp. Pacific | reverse complement strand
TAGACAGTGGTCAGCAAGTTGGGTTCTGTAATCACTGGTGAGTCTTTCATGCCTATTAACTCTGCAGTTTGCAGGCTCTGAAGTTGTGTGGGTGGGATGGGATTCTCTTCGCATGATAGGGATCATTCTTCCTTCCTGTTGGAGGCGTCAATTTATTGCGCAAGATTGAGCTCCTCTTCGCAGGAGAAACTTTTTATTCAGAACTCGATAATGGGCGCTAATTCGCAGACTTTACAAGATCCTCATAGGCTCTCCTTCGCAGTGGAAAGTAAAGTCTGCACGCAGGCTAGAATCGAGAACGATATTTCTATAAATTCTATACGAAAAGTGTAACGTTATAGCTTCCACTGTTGGTTAGTTGTTCACATTCGAAACTTGTTTGTCTTGTTTGTTAATTGTTGAAAGAAAGTTGTTTTGAAAACAATCTGCAGTTTCTGGATCCATAAGGTCTGCAGTCATTTTGTTCAATCGGGGCTCAATCCTGTTCAGTATCAAACTCGGTTTTCGCTAATAATTCATTGAAGCTAATAATTCGACCAAGTTGGCTCAGAAAATTCACCAATAGTATCGTCCCTGTAGTGTTGCATAGTTGTTTAATAATTAGAAAATATTATCGAATGAATGATAATATTTATGTATCCGCCATTTTTATTTATGCTCCTGCGCCATGTTTATTTGGGTTTGTGCCACATGAAGTACCTGATCTGTGTTCTGATTGGCTAACATTCGAAACCGCGCGCATTTTCCACCGAACATTTGATCAAGGCGAAGGAAGGAAGATTTGAAAACACATCACAGCTAGTGACAGAAAATGTCTTCTACGCCAGCTAAGATGTATTCAAAGACCGCAAGAAGGACACCGATGCGAAGAGAGAAGAATATCGCAAAAGACCAAGACCCTGTTGAGGTAAAGTATGGATCCGCTGTGGAATCATACGCAATTTAGTTAGGGTCAAGGCTTGGCCTGATTTGGCTAGGCCCATTTGAGTAGTTTTTTTTGGTAGGGCATTGGGGGTTTACAGAGGAAGAAAATGTATTCTACGCCAGCTAAAATGTATTTAAAGACCCCAAGAAGGACACCGATGAGAGGAAAAAAGAATATCGCAAAAGACCAAGACCCGGTCGAGGTATTATATGGGTTTGGTATGGAAATATATGCTGTTTAGTTGGGGCTTACTGGCTTGGCCTGATTTGGCTAGGCCCACCATTTGAGTCGTTATTTTGGGTAGGGTTTTATTGGGGGATCATTGAGGGCGAATATGTCTTTTGCCACTGCTGAAACGTATTTGAAGACTCCGAGGATAAAACAAATATACTAGGGAATGTGTCCAAACAAAGGACCAAGAAAGACCATTCATTGAAGATAAAATGAGGATCTTTGTTTCTGTAGAAGTTAAGTCAAGATATATGTCTGTGAAGAAGTGAGATGGTTGAGGCCGCTTTCACACGAGAACGGAATGGAACGATATGGAACTGGTCCACAAAACAAAAGAATTTGTGCAGGTGTTCACACAAGAACAACAAGAAGCGTTCCGTTCCGAAAAATGGACGGCTCTAAAAAGTGAACTGTAAAACGGAATGGAACGAAACAATTTAGCTCTCGTATGAACACATTTTTGGAGCCTTCCGTTGCATTTTGTGGACTTTTTTCATGAAATTTATACATGAGGTAATTCTAAAACCCTAAACAATAAGGTTGTTTACGCATGAATGTGGGAACACTTAATGATGAGCTTATAAAATTTGCATCTCCAGGGAAGAAGGTGTTAACACTTCTTATTGATCCATCGCCATGTGAACACCCTGTAAAAAGTTCTGTTCTGGTTCGTTCCGTTCTCGTGTGAATGGGGCCTGAGTCATTGCATGAAGTCTTTATTTTGGGATAGGCCCAGCAGGATGAATGAGAGTATGGAGTAAAACTGGAGTGACTAATCTGCTTGCTTTGTGATTTTCACTGTGGCCCAGTGTACAGAAGTATGGCAGTTCTCAACAAGATCTCAGGCGTGCAGCCCAACCAAGCAGTTGGGTGCTTGCATGCAAGGCCTTTGGATCCTTTCTTTTCAAAGTAGTGAAGAAAATACCTAGCTCAAAATCGGTGTGCACATAAAATTTTTGCATGCAAACTGGTGATTCCAATAGGCTATTCAAGATAGACAATAGAGAACAACAGACATTTTCTCTGCTCCCCAGAGATGTTGCATAAAGTGCCATACTCTGCGGATGGGCTCCTACATTTCCACATGAAAGTGTGTAATAAGGGTTTCCAACATGTGTAGCTAAACATTCCAATCTGGCATTTTGATAAAATACTTTACAGCTTTGAAATATATTGCTCTCTTTTTCAGGTTTATTGCAGAGTGAGGCCTTTAGGTCCAGAGGATGAGGAATCATGCGTTGATATCATGAGTGAAGACACAATCCAACTCATTCCTCCTAAGGTGTGTAGAAGGGAGTCTTTGTAGGAGTTCACAAAGGGGGCCATCAGGGAGTTGCACAATCCAACAATCCATCAAAATTTCCAACAAACTCCCCCAGCACATTTCAGTGAAACCAAAAATCTGTTCATAATTTCTTTTTATCTTTTTACAATTTGTCAGTAGGTGAATGTGAAGTTGCCGTCTTTAGCGCCAAGCGCTGGGATCACAGAGATAACTAAGTGCTAATAGAATGAGCGACCCCTTGTCATGATGCTGAAATGATGGGATTCTACCGGGTATCAAACCCTGTTTGCCTGACCATTCTGGCTGCAAAGTCAGAGGATTACACCACTCTGCCACAACACCTTCAAAGTATAGGCTTAAAGATAAATTGTATGTGAACAGTTTGAAAAGTTTCATAATCCTGGGTGTAAGTTAGAGAAGAGGTTAAAGCCAATGTCCTGAGACCTCCTACTGCAAACAAAATTTAACGATGCATACGTGGTTGAAGAAGGTGAATTTAATGATAATGAGTTTAATTTCTGGTAGATAATGATCAAAGATTAAGAATTGTTAGAAGCTGGAAAAAATTTGAATAAATGCCTCTGGTATACTGTTATTGCAATTGAATGATGAAGTTTTCTTTTGTTTTCAGAATTCCAGAGCTATTTCAAAGATTGAAAAGGTAAGACTGTTCGAAAGCACAAGTTTGAATTTGTTTGAAAATGACATATTTGCAGCAAAATAAATGGGAAATGTTTAAAGGTTCAAGGCATGTCAACCAGTGGTAACTTTTTGTTCACCTGAGGTAGATACAGTATGTGCAGATGTGTTTTAAAATGACAATTCGAACTCATGTACCTACATTTAATTATTTCTAACGTAGATGGAATGTACCTTCAAAAAAGTCTTCACAGATGAAAGTGATCAGAAAGATATTTTTGTTCAAGTTGGATTGCCTCTAATCGAAGATCTTATCATCGGAAAAAGTGGTATGTTTGTCTTTTAACTCTGCACAATATCTTCACTAAAATCTCTTGTCAGATATCTATTCACTGCTCTGCCTCCTTGAACCACAGTTTGCCAAAGATCTTCCAGTTGTGAAGCTGAAAAATTTTGCACTTTAATTTTAAGATGGTTTGGGACAAAATCTGTGTCAAATTGGTGTATTAACTCGTAAAATCATATGTCGACTCTGCAAAATATTGAATAAAAGAACTAAAAAGCTATCATCATATATATCCTTGTCATTTTGGCTATATGTGAATAAACTCCCTCTCCAATAAGCCCCCTCTCTTTGAAGCCCCCCTCTAGAGTCTACAAAATTAGATAAGCCTGGGGGCTTCATATCATAGAGCTCTTACGGTACTTCAATTTGGCTGAAACAATGTTGTTTATTTCAGGTTTGATCTTCATGTATGGAATAACTGGATCTGGAAAGACTTTTACAATGAATGGTTCTTCTTCAAATCCTGGTCTTTTGCCAAGGTGTCTTGATGTTTTGTTTAATAGCATCAGTGATGTCCAGACGGAAAGATCTGTAAGTATACATTCCCTTCCATCCATATGTTACAGACAAAGCAGAAACTGCGTAAAATGATCTCATTGAGCAATCTGATATAAGGAAGTGTTTGGATACATACACTTTNCCTGGGGGCTTCATATCATAGAGCTCTTACGGTACTTCAATTTGGCTGAAACAATGTTGTTTATTTCAGGTTTGATCTTCATGTATGGAATAACTGGATCTGGAAAGACTTTTACAATGAATGGTTCTTCTTCAAATCCTGGTCTTTTGCCAAGGTGTCTTGATGTTTTGTTTAATAGCATCAGTGATGTCCAGACGGAAAGATCTGTAAGTATACATTCCCTTCCATCCATATGTTACAGACAAAGCAGAAACTGCGTAAAATGATCTCATTGAGCAATCTGATATAAGGAAGTGTTTGGATACATACACTTTTTGAAATGATAAATCAAGAGTTCAAGGCTCTGAGGAAGAAAATTTCAAGTGTTGCCTACTTTCAGGGTCTGTTCCAGGGAGCTAGGGGGTTTAAAATCACAAGTTTTTGCACAGGTGTGTGCAGTCTCAAATCAAAATTGATTCAGCTTCCTGTAGAAAGTTTTGCCGTATCATTTAGTGCTGATCTAAATCAGAACTCGAATTTGTCTATTTGAGTAATTCTTTAATTTGTTTCATTCGAAGAATGTTATGTCTTCTGTAACTACCTAAATTAAATAATATAAAGGCAAACAAAGCATTAGAGTTCAAATCTTTAAAAAGGTTGGTGTAAAATTTTATTACAGTTTTCTCTGAAATTAATGACTTGAAATGAATTAGGTCCTGTACTGAAGCTTGATTTTTCTGTTCTGAATATGTTCAATGTTGATTTATTCTTAATTAAACACATCTCTTCGTTTTTTGCAGACGTTCAAATCAGATAATTACAATGGATATGATCTTCTGTCTGAATCAGAATCAAAACAAGAAAGAGATCGAAAAGAAAAGGAAGTCATGAAATCAAAGTAAGAATCATTCCTCTATCGGCTGAGTCAACAAAGAGGTCCAGTGTTTGAAAAACGGTTGCTCCCTTTCTCCCTGAATATCAAAGCCATAATATTCAAAACTGTCTTTTTTATTCCCGCTATGTCCAATTAGGTTAAGTAATTTACCCAGCTTTGATCGACCATTCCTTCCTGTTGAAATGAGAGATTTTCTACAGAAAGCCCCGTTCGAAAACCTGCAAAAATGAATGAAAACAACAAGCAAAATTTCCCTCTGTTTTCCTTCCTAGCAATTAGGACAGTTTCATGCATTCATGCATTTTGTCCTCTTGGGAGAATGGAATCCCCGTGAATAAGTTATTCATACTAAGGGGGAGGAGTTTTCATTCCCCCAAGAAGAAAGCATGTGCTAAAGCGTTCTCGAGTCATGGCTGTAAGGTAAAGACATTAGGGAAACTTGCTCATGATTTTAGCATATTTTTCAATTTTTCTCTAAGGGACATTTTTGAGAAAGTCCCTTGTAAAATCTTAACGAAGCGACCAATTTCAGCCAGGAAAAATTCTAAAAATAATTGAACATGTTTGCTATTCAATCAGATATTGCAAAGTATAATTGCTTATATATTCAGGGAGCAGTAGCCTCTCAAATGCCAGACCGTTTTGTTGATTCACCCGGTAGATCTGTCCTGTTTTAATTCTAAAAGGCTATTCTTCATCCCTCTCTTCTTACAGCGCTATTTATATACTTTCCTGCACATTCTTTAAAGCTTGCAACCCTACTTATTTTGACTTGTTACATTAGACCTTACCAAATTTCATTTCCAAGTTTGATAACAAAGAAAATTGAGACCTTTCTGGAAATCTGTAAAATGCCTACGAATCACTCATTTTTTGTGTCCAAAGAAGGTTAAATCAGATTTGAAATTAATGCATGATAGCTTATGAGCAAGTTTAACCACCACAACTCAGAAAGAAAATTTCCATATTTCTTTGCTAGCAAAATGCTTGTGTCATCTTTGGATGATGGATTCATATTGTTAACATCGCTTTCAATACAAGCACACACCCACATGAATATACAAGTTCTTTCCTTTTTAGCAAATATAAAGATTGGAGGTTAGTGCTAGAAAATTACCAGGGGTACATTTATCACCCATTGACCATGGAGTTTCGTTTCCATTCAATTGATTTCGTTTTTCGATTTCTTTCAAGCAAACAAGTTTTAACAAATTTATAATGCAACAATGAAAAAGATAAATATTGATTTCAAATTTGATGCAATGAGCAAATAATTTCTTTACTTGCTACAAGTCTTTATTTGCTTTCTATTTGTATTGTCATTGTGTATACAGGGTGTCCCAAAAAGATTGTGCTCCGTTTGTCTGAAGATTGTGACAAAACGGCAAAAGATTCTCGCCAAACTTTTGCATGGTGGTGCTCTTCAGATGCTCAATTAAAGTTTGCTACCATCCCCGTAAGAATCCGTTGAAATGGAGCTACAACATTCAGAAGAAACCAGCAGTCGGCCATTTTGCCTTACTATTTTGCAGCGATAAATAGCTTGTCACGGTGTATTGTTCAAATTGCGCCGGAGGCGAACAAACCTTTTGACTCTACTCGATTAATACGCTCTCTGAGATTTATTCTGAGACTTGTAGCAAGTCACATAATTTCAAGATATGTGCATTGTTGTAGCAAATTATGTGTGATGGTAACATAGGGCTCAAATCTTTAAAAGGGTCGGTGTAAAATTCTATTATTTAAATTTTCTTTGAAATAAATAGCTTGGAAAGACGTTAGGATATTTTCATTGTAAATTTGCCATGGAAATTTATTGATATCTTGATTATTTTCAAAATGGCAGCATTTATTAAATTTGAGGCAATGACGTGATCAAATTTCTAAATCCTAAACGAGAAAAGCTATAGATTTCCGCTTGCCACCATATTGTAGACCTTCATAAGCTATGGTTTTCTTCAAGGTTATATCATTTTTCCTCTATTGGCTTAGAATTTACGATGGTTTGAATTGTTTGAAAATTTTCCATGAATTTTTTCAAAACTAATTGAATTGCCACCATTTTGAAAAAATCAAGATATTAGAAATGTTCACGGCAGATTTACAGCAAAGTGCTATAAATTCCTTTCAAGCCATTTCCTTTTTAAAGATTTGAAAGATTTGAGCCCTTTGCTTGTGCTGGTTTACATTTATCATCCCTTTATGTATTTTCCTGGTAGCATTTGGTACACCCTAGCCAAGGATTTCTTGCAAGAGGTCAAGTTTTATACGATGTCTGCTTCATCTACCTTTGTTGCAATAGGCCTTTTAGCTATTCTACAAAAGAGCCTCAATCGAACGTTATTTCAATACATTTTTATATGCGACGTTCGATCGAGTGGCGATAGAGCTTCTATCACTATTGTGCACATTCGAAAATTCTAGAAAATGTAGCAAAATATCGTTCGATTCAGATTCTTTTCAGAATAGCTAAAAGGTCTATTGTTTCAAGCATAGACATGATTTTCAAACCACTACTTTCATTTTCAGGAAAGGAAACGAAGCAGCTGACGTGATTCGAATTCCTGATTCTACTTGCCTAACTGTGAGTATCACCTGTATTTGTCAATTTTATCAAATGTTGGAAAACATTTTTATGATGTGTAGAGTGATTTATCTTCTGAGTTTAGAGACTCAATTACCTCTTTATCTGAGCAGTACTGATCAAAAAGAATGGCACATCACTTATCATCCATCATTTATGAGAGAATTCTTCGTTCAGAAGGAACTGACGGATCTACGAATCAAAAATACGCTACAACTTCCGCCTACCAAAACGATATCTTTTGGTATAAACTCCCAACATTCCGAGGGAGCATTCTTTGGAATGCCATGCCTCATCGTACCTTGATTCTTTGGGAATGTTGCAGCTGGTTTTTCTTTCACTTTTGGGAATTTGTCACATATATCATTTTTTAACAGTGGCATATGAAAAATTTGTGTTTTCTATTTTCAAGGAATTTAAAACTTTAGGACAATTAAACTTTCAGACAAAAAAATTCTCTGAAAGTTTGATCATCCGAAAGTTTTCGATTTTCATGTAACCTGAAATGAGAGCTTGCAGCAATCCAACGAAAGAGGACGATAAGAAACATTCCAGGATTTTAAAGTGTCCTTCATGTGCCATACATTGAGAATTTTGTCATCCAACAAAGATCTTTTTATTGATAATGAAACATCCTGATATATTCTTTTTTGGGCCAGCAAGTATCACATTTAATTTTTCCTTCAGAATATACCCTTGCTAGCTATTTCTCCCCTTTTTCAGGTTGACGAGGACAACAATTATGCTGTGTTTATTTCATATGTTGAAATTTACAATAATTTCATTTATGATCTGCTTGAAGATAATCAATCAGATTATGCTGTGCCAAAGTGAGTATACGTTTTCCTTGAGCAAATTTTTCTTGGTGTTCCTTTCTAAATGTGATGACTCTCACATGTATTCATGTATTTTGTCCCCTTGGGAGAATGGAATCCCCCTGAATCGGTTATTTATACCAGGCGGAAGACTTGTTTATCCTCACAATAGGGTAGAACGTGCAGAAAGCGTGCAGAAGTCATTGCTGTAAGACCCGTGTAAAGTAGAAATGTTAAGGAAATTTGTTCGTGATTTTGGGCACGTTTTTAAGGTTTCTTGAAGATTCATTCTCGAGAAAATCCCTCATAATTTCAGAACGGAGTGGCCGATTTCAGTCAGGTAAATTTTAAAATGAATTTGAACATGTCTACCATTAAACTTTATATTTGCCGATATCATCGTCTTGATTTCCAGGGAGCCGTGACCTTTCAAATGGGGATTCTTTTTATTGACTCTCCCGGTGTGGTAGTTTACCTTTTTCAAATTGCTTCGCATAATCTCCTGACAACTCACACAATTTTTGGCTGGCTCTGATATTTAAAACTTTCTACGTATATTCATATAGAACACCTGTGTCAAAGATTCTGCGTGAGGATGCAGACAGGAATACATATGTGTATGGTGCAACTGAAGTCGAAGTAAAAACGACAGAAGAAGCAAATGAAGCCTTTTGGAATGGTAAGATTTCATCTTATTCATCTCAGGCTGCCTTTTTTTATTTTCTTATACCGGGTGTCCCAAAAAAATTGTGCCCCGTTTGTCTGAAGATTGCGACAAAACGGCAAAAGATTCTCGCCAATTTTTGGAAGGATGGTGCTGTTCAGATATTCAATTAAAGTTTGCTACCATCCCCAAGCAAATCTGTTCAAAAATGATGGAGCTATGACCTTCAGAAGACCAAATTTGCCTGATGACTGAAACCAGGGGTCGGCCATTTCGTCTTACTGTTTTGCAGTGATAAGTAGCTTCACGTGAGGTAAAAAATAATTTCTGTGAGGTCAGAAATAGTGGAACTCTAGGAGGATTATCAGAATTTTCACAAGAACTATGACATTAGTGGCTGCTGTTTCATTTTCCACCCATGAAGCTATTTATTGCTGCAAAACAGTAAGACAAAATGGCCGACCGTTGGTTTCAGTCATCAGGCAAAATTGGTCTCCTGAAGGTCATAGCTCGATCATTTTCCAATGGATCTCTTGCCGTTTTGTCACAATCTTCAGACAAACGGGGCACAAATTTTTTGGGACACCCTGTATATAAATTCTCCCAAAATATGCAATTTACTAAACAAACAAAATATAATGAGACGATAGCGCAAGGAACAAGGACAGATTTTGTAATTATCTATCCTAACATATAGATCTAGGACTTTCTGTTTGAATATTTAAAAGCATAGCGAATAACATTTTTGTTACATTCCCATCATAGGCCAAAAGAGAAGGAGAGTTGCTCACACGCAACTGAATGCAGAATCCAGCAGAAGTCACAGTGTGTTCACAATGAAATTAGTTCAAGCCCCGCTCGATTCAACTGGTCACAGAATAATCCACGTAAGTTGTTTTCTATTCATAATAAATTAAAACTAAATTATTTAAATACGTAAGTACTGTACCCCTCTTGGCGTAGGCAGACACAAGGTCATCTGGCCTCCTCCACCAAGAAGGGTACTTGCAATTTTACAAGTACAACTTCAGAACAAAACAACGAAAAGTAAAGCAATACAGGGAACAATAAAAAGAACATAACAACGGTCAAAAGAAAAGAACGTGACTGGCAGTTCCATATCAAACCATGCAATGGGCCTAACCCTTATACGTAAATTTTCAAAGGTTTAGTCATGATGACTTGGATGAAGTTTAAATGGGAGAATATACTAATGTTCTAAAAGGGAGAATACACTTTCCTAGAAACAGGATAAACTTGAGGATGGACATAATGAACTTTATTGACACTCTTTTAAAAATGTAATAAGTTCCCTATCACATATGGCTTAGAGATAGATATTTATTACTGAAATCCTAGAGAAAACTAACCATGTCTGCAGGAGTGCATTCTATCTGGAACTCAAGGTTGCAAATATCCTTTAAAGATCGTAAAGAATCGAAGTCAAGTAGCAAACTGAAAGCTGCAAACCTCCAAGATCAAGATGCAGAGGTAGCCTGAATTTCGGAAGCTTTATTCCGAAGAGAATTGAAATTTATGTTCAGGATTCAAAGAGTTTGCTTGCTGTACATTTGCTACAAATCGTGGTTGATTGCAGGTTTCTGAAGAAGTCAGCATAAAGCCCTGGTCAAGCTGATCAAACATTTCACCAAAAATTTACTGAAATTCATATTTTGATTTTGTCGGTGTTTTGAGTCGGTGGTCAAACAGAACTAACATTTAACCAGACATTTTATCGAACATTTCGTTCGAAGTCTGTGATCAGAAAATGCCTGTGCAGTCATTGAGACGCTGTAGAGAATGCACAAAGGCACAATTGTTAAAACAATACCAAATTTTGGCAATAAGTTCGTTGTAATGGTCAAACAGATCCAACATTTCACACCACAACGAAAAACAAAACTTGTTTTTGACTTCTGTCAAACTTCATCCAACATCATCAAACAAATGTTAAGTGACCAAACTAGGTGGCCAAAACAAGCTCAACATTACACCAAACATTAATTTTAAAACGTTAGGTGAAATATTTGATCTGTTTGACCGGGGCTTAAACAATTGAATTTTTGAAGAATTACTCTCCGATTTTTTTTACAGGATAAGAAATTGGTAGCAGTGAGCCAGCTCTCGCTTTGTGATCTTGCTGGATCAGAGAGAACAAAGAGAACTGATAATGGTGGCGACCGTTTGAAAGAAGCTGGTACGTAACGCATTTAAATAAATATCTAACATAAAATAGATAGAAAATTTGATCGAAGTTTTTTGATCGTTTTCAGTGTTTTTGAAAACGAAACTTTTAAGAAACTCTCGTCTAACACTAAAAATTGAAAAAAGAAAAATTTACAAAAATCCAAGAATCTAATTCAGGCTTTGTGCCAAAGATTAAGACATGAATCTTCAAAATCGGTTCAGTGTACGATTTATTGTGGCCTGCCAAGCGTGCATAGTTTATTTTGGCGCACCCGGTATAAGAATTTGCTTCTCAATTTCATTCATTTTTTTTTTCAGGTAACATAAATAATTCACTGATGACCTTGAGAGCTTGTATCGAGACATTGCGAGAAAACCAGAAGGCCTATGAAGCTGGCCAGAGACTTCAAATCGTGCCATATCGTGATTCGAAGTTGACCCATTTATTTAAACGACATTTTGACGGAGAAGGAAAGGTAAATTTTCTTTGATATACATTGACTTATAGGTAGCTGTGTTGTATTTGCACTTATTACCCTATTGTCAAGGCAGCAACTCTGATATGGCAGCAATCAGAGCATACAATCTGATTGGCTGAAAACGTTCGAATGTGGCGTAATGATAGGGCCTTATTATCCGGTAATGTCTGCTCATTACGTAACAACTCAGCTTCGAATTCGAAACACAGATCAGTGCTTGTTCGAACAGGTCAAACAAAAATTCGAACGGCAACAAGTGGCTTGGTCTGCAATGGCCTCATGCACTTGCACTGTGTTGTATTTGCACTTATTACCCTATGGTCAGGGCAGCAACTCTGTTATGCAATCTGATTGGCTGAAAATGTTCGAATGCGGTGTAATGATAGGGCATTATTACCGGGCTTGTAAGATCGGACATGTAGAGAAGTTCCTTTTTTGTCATTTATTTTTTCTTTTACAGATTCGGATGATCGTTTGCTTGAATCCATGCCCTGGTGACTTTGATGAATCACTTGTGAGTATCAATACCTGAATTGAAACTTTTTATATTTGTCCATATAGTCCACCAATATCTCTGCAATCTTACAACATATGAATCTGCAATCTTACTTCAAAATCATTGTTTCAAAAGAAGTTTGTTTACTTTACGTAGCCCAGCCCCTTTGAAGGAAATCAGCTACTAGAATATGTTTTTTCATATTCAAATATAAAATTTTACAATACATTTTACATTCTACCATACCTAATTCTAATTACTATACGACACTACAGGTACGATACCATGGGGAGCGAAAGACAATGACAACCCCATGGCCAATATATAGATTCTGTTTCACACCAGACGTCAGGTCGGGGTTGCGATGAACTTATTGATGCTACGAGCGCAACTCATTTGTTGTTGATTAAGGTAAGTAAATGCCTGACCTCTGATGTGAAACAGAATTTACAAAGAAAAGAAACATCCAAGTTATTTGAAATGTAAAATTGTTACTTCATGAATAATTGATCTTGAATTGAATTGAATTGACATTTTCTTTGTAGCATGTTATGAAATTTTCAGAGGTCACCCAAGAGGTCAAAGTAGCAAGATCGGAAGGTGCCAAGTACGTATAACACATTTTGATTTTCTTTAAAGTGAATAACCTGTGCTCTATGGCATCTGTCTACAAATTGGACAAAGAGAAATCTAAACACTTTATTGTTTTCTGTTGCTTTGCTTTCTTTCGCCACGCGTTGGATAATCAAATACAATAGGCTATTTATAGACCTATGAGATCTCATCTTTTAACCAATGGTGGACACTTTGCCTAATATTGGGGGGGATCTATTGTTTAGTAAAAACATTGTTTATTTCTGTTGTTTCCAAACAAAAGCTCTTTGTTCCAGCCAACTTTAGGGGGCGATCGCACCCCCTCGTTCCCCCAAGTGTCCGCCACTGCTTTTAGCTCAGGTTATTCCCTTTAAAGAAGATAATATGTTTAAAGACAATTTGATACTACACTTCGCTGCAAGCGTTTTGAAGCAAGATCCAACCCACAGCAAGACTTGGCCAAAGTCAGCTCATTGACGACCAAATAGGCCTGAATAAGATAACGAAAGAGACGTAGAATACATATATTTTTATCTAACATTGTATTAAGCTGTTGTATTCTGCAAATGAAATTGAATTGAATTGGCACACGTCTAACCCACATCCTGCCACCATGGCTTTTGCCCGATATAATTCATAATATGTTTGTTTGCACAAAGCCCTGAAACCGACTTTTTTAGTTCTTGAAAATGATCAGGAAACCTTCATAAAAATGTGAAATTTATGCCTGTCTTTGATTTCATGACTTTCTTCCTCTTCTCAAGGTTTGACCTTGGACTTACACCTGGACGTGGCAAAGGTAATGTTTAATTTTCTCCGATAATTCCTTGCTTTTATCATTCATTGGAAAGAAATGTCCTCTCAGAATTTATCCAACCCTTGAACCCTCACTCAATTAGTTATGAAATTTCCCTTTCTAAAAGTTTCTTTGTTTTGCTTTTTCATATCATTATATTTTGTTGTGTTCCGAAATGTACGCAAAAACTAGAGAAAGGCAATGTTGATACAATCGTAATGGTAGCTAAGGAACGGGGTTATTGTAAAAAGTGGAGTAGTCTTTTTGCTACGATCTTCTGAGACTAAGCCCTTCATTCAACAGATTTGTTTCAAAAAAAATTTGTGTGGTGAGTGGCCGAGTGGCTCAAACAGTTTTCGGATGGGTTACCTCTCGGAGGCCTGACCTCGCAACTCACCTCG
>REGL01000032.1:54014-65402 GCA_004194395.1 Aurelia aurita complex sp. Pacific | reverse complement strand
AGAGGTTGAGCTCTTAGACTGACTGAGAAGAGAAAGCAAAGATTTGTAATTTTTGGAGAAGAGTTGATATTTTTAAATTGTTTTCTCGTTATTCTGTGAGGCAAAGGGATATTTTCCGTAGCTTTTTGTACTTCCTAGATTGTAATATTTCATATTTTGAGGTTCTTCAATTCTTCTTCCACTTTTTGCAGGCATTGGCAGATCAGAAGTCAATGTTCTCCGACAAAGACAGGTTCGTTTTATAATACTGTAATTTTCTCTGTGAGAGGCCCTTTACAAGGGAAATTTAAACCCTTGTTCAACAGGGGTTGGATAGCGCTATATTTACATCTCATTTCTTCTCTTTGTTCTTATTCATATTTTCAAGCGGATATTAATTAGATTAGTCATCTATGTTGGTTTTCATTTTAATATAGAAATCTTCAAAGATGCAGTATTAAACATTCATGAATTTCTTACCTACATTTTCTAGGGAAATTGCTAGCTTGGAGAAACGTGTGAAGAATTTGAACTCCAAGGTGAGAACAGAATGATAAATTTCCGATGAAAATAAAATTATTTCTTCGCCTATCAACCTTGGCATTTTTACTGAGGTTATTCTTGAATCTATTTATTCTTTCCTTCATCTATTGGTATTTCATTCTTTTTTCATTATTTACTTCCCTCCTTTTCACAGATGATGATAATCAACAGCACAGTATCGAAAGTTGAAAAAGAGAAGAGGACCATAGAAACGGAGGTATAACCAACTTTGTTTTTTAACACACATCCATCAGTCTTGCCATTTAGTTATTCCAGCCTCTTGGTTGACTTCTGTGCATAAAATTTCAGACCCTTGCGCTTCTAAAACATTGTGATAGCATATAAAAAAATTGGAAGGATTTTATGTAATGTTTTGAAGAATTTTGCTGGCATTTTTGCAGGCACTCTTATTTAAAGATAGAGATTTGCTGAGGTCGAATGTTGAAGACTTGAGATGAGATTAAATTTGGTGTTAAAGAAGAAAAATGAATTCATTTCAGACGATGGGTCTTTCTGAATTTGTCACATGTTAAATATTTTGTAGGTTGAAAAGTATAAGAAGGCATTTGAGAAAGAAAGACACGATAAACACAAGGCTAAACAGGTAGATGTTTACAATTTTCTCCCTTCGCTATTTTTCAATATTTTTCCCTATAAATCTTTGAAAATTCCAATCCATGTAGAATGCAATACTAAACTATGCGCGGCAAATTAGTCACGAAATGCAAGATGCTGTTTATCCTAGATTTGTTGCTGATTTTTTGAAGAGCATGTCTTTGAGTCAGAAAATTGATTGGATATTCAGTCATTTTTCTTGGTCTACAATCCTGGCCAAAAGAAGCTGGGACATAGGCAAATTTCAGTGTTTCATGGTGTTTCCTAAAATATCGAGGCGAAAACATATGTTTAGAGCCTTCTGATCCCCTAATTCAATGTTGAGAAGGTCGAGTGGCGTTTGATTCAAGCAACATTGAAACGGGGGAGCAGGGGGCACGTAATCAAATTCCGAAGTAGTGCAATTTTTTACTTGTCCCAAGTATTTTGGCCAAGATTGTAGGTAGGACTTCCGAGGTAAATTGTCTGATCACATATCTAAGAAAGAATGTTCTTCGTTTGTTATTGATATGCTCTTTTAATTTTTTACAGCTTTTAAGAGATTTGACTTCTTCAGAAAAATCAAAATGGGAGGTCGAATGTGTAAGTTATTTCTTGAAATTTATTTTCTTATTCTTCAAAATGTTTTTGATATTCATATTATATATATCCTTCCTATATATCCTTCCTATTTTGATGCTTGTCACATATTTTCCATTTAATCCATATATAAAGTTGGTATTTACAACAGTGATTAAAAACATGCTAATTCAAACTAACTATTTACAAAAATATACTTTATGCAGAAATTTTGCAGGTGCATTTATCGCCAGCCCAGTCTTTGATCCTCTTTTTAAAAGCAGAAAGTGTTGGCTCATTTTAGACATTATCATCTAGGGTGTTCCAGAGGAAACTCCCTCTAAAGGGCAATGCTTCTTGCCCATAGCCCTTTGTCTTTATTTTTGGCAGTTTGCAAAGATTTTGTATCCTTAGATACGTGCTTCTTTTCATGAAATTCCCATGCAAGCGATGGGTTTGGCATAGGTTCCAAATCTTTACAAAGGCTGGAGTAAAATTCAGTAACCTATTCCTTTGAACTGAATGACTTCAAAGAAACTTCAGCTAATTCTCTATAATTTTACCGTTGGACTTTTCTGAAATCTTCAATATTTTCAGAATTAGAGCATCTTTTTTTCAAGAGTTAAAGAAAATATTTCTAAACTGTTTGGTGCAACATGAAATAATTTTGAAGAAAAGGTCATAGTTTATGGATGTCTACAATATGGTATCAATGTCACTCTTCTGGTTTATGATTTAGAAATTTGATGACGTCACATCCTCAAATGAGTTGAAATGTTAAGATACGCTGTAATTTCGAAAAATATTCAAAACGTTTGAAAAGTCCATTGGTTGAATTATTTTAGATAGGTAGCTAAAGTTTCTTCAAGCCATTCAATCAGAAGAAATAGGTCATTGAATTTTACACCCACCTTTTTACGCCAAGTTAAAGATTTGGAACGTATGCTGTTATTTTAATCAATAGCTTTCTGTGCTCCCCAACCATTTTAAATCATCTTTAGAATGAATTCTTTTTGTTTCCTGCAGAATAAACGCGTGAAAAATAAAGAGATTGAAATGACAGAAAGATTGTATAAGAAATCAGAAAAGCTGAAACAAGTGCAAGATATTTTGCAGGTAAATTTTTATTGTTCAAGTGATTCCAAAAAGTGATTCCAAAAAGACTTCAGTGTTACATGTGGTATGTTAGACTTTATCAGAGTAACAACGGATATATAATAGACCGTTTACTTGCTAATTCATTGGATATGCCCCATTTGAAGGTGTTGTGGCGCAGTGGTATAATCCACTGACTTTGCAGCCAGAACAGTCACACGGACAGGTTTCGATACCCGGTTGAGCCCCACCATTTGAGCGTCATGATAAGGGGTCGCGGACTCGATTAGGTCTGTTCTATTTCTGCGATCCCAGCGCTTGGCGCTGAAAAACGAAACTTCACCTTAACCTTCATATGATGACCTTTTTACTATCAAATGTCATTTGAGTTCTTCGACTGATTATAAATTATAATTACAGGTCGTAGGATTTACAAATTATGAATTTCAAATTTGATGTTTAATCATGAATTGAACAGAATTGGTTTGGAAACTTGTAAACAAATTTTTTTTGTTAATTTTAGAATTATGATACGCCACTTCATATTGAAGTTGACATTCCATTGGATGGAGAAGAGGCTCCAGCACCCGTTCCACATACACCTAAAAGCACGCAAACGAGGCAACCAAGAGCTCACACGGAGAAGAAGGCGCCTCCACCAGTTGCTAAGAAACCAGTTCGATTTAGAACTAAAACAACGAGCGTTTCTTCACAGCCAAAAACGAGATCTAAATCACCTCCGCCAGCTTTTAAAAGGGTATGTCATGTTTAATGGTTCCTTTGATTAAATTGAAACAGAAGGAGAAAACCCAATTTCAATAATTTTGTCTTTGCAGAGCATTCATTAAGTCTGTCTTCGGGTTACTTTGTAAAATTAAAATTTTATGCTATGGAGGAGGCGGACGCAAAGAAACAGAGAGATTTTTGGCACGCTGAGCCCTTTCGAGCCTACGTTCTCATCAGAGTGTGACTGCTATGATTTCAAATCCTTTTTCCTTACCCTTGTTCCAGTAATATTAGGGAAAGAGAGCCGGGCGATCAAGACCCCAATATTGTTATCTTGTCAAGTCCTCCAGCCAATCTCAGATAGGACAGGTATAAACATATATCCTATAGGTTGTATACTATTATATGGAGGAGGCGGACGCAAAGAAACAGACACATTTTTGGCACACTGAGGCCTTTCGAAACTACGTTCTCATCAGAGTGTGACTTTTACGATTAGGGTTAGGGATAGACATAGACAATGTTAAATGTCAAAATTTAGGGGGCTGATTTGCGTATAGAATTTTCCCTTTAAATTTCAAATCAGTGTTGTCTTCCAGTTTCTTTTTTAACAAGCTTGCTAGGACCTGTCTCTCTTGTCTCTTTACAGAGTGGTCAACGTGAACCTCCAATGAGGGCAAGACATAGGAGATCAAGATCATCAGATTGTATTCTTGTCCATAAACCAACTGGAACTCTTGAAACAGGTGAGCTGTCTCTTTCTGCTCAGTCTCTTTATTGTAACTTGAAGGTGTTGTGGCGCAGTGGTGTAATCCACTGACTTTGCAGCCAGAACAGTCAGGCGGAGTGGGTTCGATACTTGGTAGGACCCCATCACTTGAGCGTCATGACAAGGGGTCACGGACCCGTTTAGAACAAGGCTACTTCGGTGATCCCAGCGCTTGGCGCTAAAAACCGCAACTTCACCTTCACCTTCACAACTTTTATTGTATGGTGATAAAAATTTTCCCAATTCACTGAACAGACATATTCTTGAGATTAAGCTACATTTTTTCCATGAAACTGGTCGATTCGAGTGAATTTCTGTAGTCACTTACCCCATCCCTTCAAAAGCCACACAGTTCTGTAACTTGTCGCTTGTTATCTTTATTTAATGACCTCAGGGTAGACACAGCCTTTTGCTCCCCTAAGGTTGATCGTCCTAGGTTTACTTTTATAAGCAGTGTAGCTCATAATGCGTATTGTAGAGTTTATATATATCTATATATGAAAAGAGGTGGAGACACTTTCCATATTTAGGAAAATTTTCATATTTTTTCATAAGAAACCGCTTATGAGAACCTCAATAGATCTTTTAGATATTCTACAAGAGAGTCTTGATCGAGCATTATTTTTATACATTTTTGTACGCAATGTTCGATCGAGTGGCGTCAGAGCTTCTATCACTATTGTGCACATTCGAAAAATTCTACAAAATGCAGCAAAATGTTGTTCGATTCTGATTCTTTTCAGAATAGCTAAAAGGTCTATTCTCAGATCACAAGAAAATTGAGAAACTCTTATAACTGGGAAACATTTTTGATGAAGGAAATCCTTAGCATATCTTCGCTTTATTTTCATTTGTTTCCTGTATCGTATTGCTCTGAAGGTACTTATTTGAGTAATGTCTAAACATGGAAAAGGCTTTGTTTTCGAATGTTAATGTTGGCAAGGGTATAGGTTGTAAACATAACGATTGTTATTGAGCCTTAAAGAAACACGGAAGACGAAGATGTTTGGAAAGTTTCGCGAGAATCGGTTCAACGGTGCTCGAGTTTTACGTGCAACAAAATTTACTTCAGAAAATATTGATATAGACTAGGAAATAAAAGATTCCTAGCTCCTGTAGAGAATGTTAAATCATTGCATATCATTTCATTTCTTTTGTAAATGATGACACAAGCCGCAGGGAAACCAGTTATCTGGTTTGAGTTTGTTGCTTCACAAGCCCTGTAAATCGTTCACATTGTAGCTAACTTCAATTTCGAAATTTATTAACTCGTGAATATGTATGTATAAGACTGTTATTATTTTCATTTGCAGATACAATAATGCAGCCTGTTATCAGAAATAAGAAGACTGTCGTTATTCCTAAAATTGGTGACCTCAAGGTAGGCTATCCTCTTCAATTCATATCTTGATGCAACTATGTTTATCTCTTAGACACAGAGACCCAGTTTAAGCATCGTTTTATGCCGTGTCAAATTTAATAGATATTGCTAGAAACTTGTAATTGTCAGTTAAATTCGACATAAAAACGATGTGAAAATCACCTGCAGTTTTAGATAGATAAAATGGCAGGAGTTCACCAGCCCTGTCGTATCAAACGGCAAAAAAACGACTTGATTTAGACATCGTACTTCTGCCGCATTTCATTAATTATCGGCCATGGTCCACGGTTTCTAGGTCTCATCAGCCTTTGTGATTGTGCATTTTGGAAAATGGCCATTTGAACCATTTTAATTTCTATCCGACACGGCAAAAGAACGATGTTTAAATCAGATTTTTAGACAGCAGATTTCTGCCGTTTTTGATACAGTTCGATTTGACACGGCAAAAAACGATGTTTAAACTAGGCCTTAGAAATTGACCAAATTTCGACTGAAAACTTTATTTCTGATTACCTATTTTACTATCTGATTATCAATAGCCTTAAATAATGGACTCATCATATTAAACCCATAAACGCAACAAAAACACCGAAATCAGTAGAAAGAAGACTATTAACTCCTGTAAAAGAAACAAAACCGAATTAACCTTAAACCTTTTCAGCAGTTACTGGTGAGTTATTAACTTATTTCTTTCCTTACAGGTTTTAAGGTTGATTCGGTTTTGTCTTACAGGATTTAAGAGTTTTTCTCTTGCTACAGGCTTATTTTGGTTATTGTTTCTGTTACAGGAGTTAATAGTCTTCTTTCTACTGATTTCGGTGTTTTTGTTGCGTTTATGGGTTTAATATGATGAGTCCGTTATTTAAGGCTATTTTTAAATTTTGTACCACGAATCATTTGTTTACATATCTGATTATCGTTTTTTCAAGAATGAATTACATTACTTGCTGGCACACCAAGAGGAAGATTCTGCTGGTGAATTGGAGACAAAACTTTTCAAGGTAAAACAGGTCTGGATATCACACAAATATATCTTCCACACCACACTTTGCTTTTGATTGACACCTCAATAGACCTTTTAGCTATTCTACAAAAGAGCCTGGATCAGGCGTTATTTTTATTCATTTCTATACGCGACATTCGATCGAGTGGCCTTAGAACTTCTATCACTATTGTGCACGTTCGAAAATTCTACAAAATGTAGCAAAATATCATTCGATTCTGATTCTTTTCAGAATAGCTAAAAGGTCTATTCAAAGCGATTAACGACTTCAGACAAAGGAAATTCTCTCAACCAGTAATTCAAAATAAACAAAGCCGGAAAAATTGCCCTGAAAACAGTAGGGCAAAGTCTCGCCTTGTGCACGCGAAAGTTGGTTTTAAAGAGAAGTTATGTGCTTATAACGAAAGAAGAAGGGTAAATCTAAAGCTCTGCCTGGTGGATTTTTTTTATTTGATTCAGGAGCTGTGTGGTAATTATTTCATTTAAGCACTAAATACACGGGAATTGAAATGCCTTCTTCTCGGCGTCTGAATCAAATAAACAAAATCCGCCTGGCAGAACTTTAGATTTACCCTTCTTCTTTCGTTATAAGCACAGAACTTCTCTTAATAACAAACTTTCGCGTGCACAAGCCAAGAGTTTGCCCTTCTGGCTTCGGGGCAACATTTGCGGCTGTTTTTGCATTACTGGTTGAGAGAATTTCCTTTGTCTGCAATCGCTAATCGCTTTTAATTGAGGTGTCAATTAAAGTAACTGATGCTGTTGTGTTTCAAAATCTGTCCTTGTTTATCAAAATATTTCTTTAGGTTGGGTCTGGTTAACAGGCTAGGCAGAAGTGGAACAACTAAATTTCTCAAGAGAAAATACAATTGGCTTATTTTAGACTTGCATGTGCAGCTCTCTAGTTATCTATTCTTCTGGGCATCTTCTGAAAATGGTAGAGTTGGTAGAGGCTATAATCTCATTCTTTTGGTGCCATTCTACCAAGAACGGTAGACTTCGCAGACTTCAGATCATTTTTTATGAAAGCCCATTCTTTTGGTCATTCTGTTTTCGGTAGACTTCCGAGAGTTTTTTGACGTATTCTTTTGGGCTCTACTGAAAATGGTAGACTTCCGAGGCCTCGGAAACCTTCTGCTTCTCAAGCTGGTAGACTTCCGAGAGATTGCAAAGAGTCTTGCTTCGTGAATGAAAAAGTTTACAAAACATTCGAAAATACGATGAAGTATTATAAATTCTTTTCTTCTGGGATTTGCAAAACAAAAGTACAATGCATTGCAATGGCTTCAATTCACTCAGCCGAACACAACATTCGAACTCTCAGACTTTTGGAATTCTCATTCTTTTGGGATTTTCTCTGCGAAGTCTGCCAACTCTACCGTTTTCAGAATGTGTATTCTTTTGGCATTTTTCTCTACGAAGTCTGCCAACTCTACCGTTTTCAAAATGCGCATTCTGTTGGTAACTAGTATTCTTCTCTGCAAAGTCTACCACTTTCAGAAGACTTCGCAGACTTCAGATACCCAAAAGAATATGCCCTAACTTTAAACCAAAACGTTGTAACATATTCATGCTTTATCTTCGTTCAGGGTGCAGTAATGAAAACAAGGACGGGAGGTCACAGCGTACAGTTCACCGATATTGAAATGTTAAAACATCGATATGAGGGAATGACAACAACAACAACAGCACAATCGGAAACTGATAGTGATGTGTCTCCCCAGCGACGGGGGTAAGTCTCGTTTCTTTTTTTCTCTTGACCAGGGGTTTTCTTTGCCAGTCAGTGGCTGATCTTTGCCTATTTATGTATCCTTATGCCTGCCAAGGATGGAATATGTCGAACGTTTCCAACTCAGTAACTCAAGTCCAACATTGTAATAATGTATTTGAAATTGAAATGATTTTTGCCATGGTCCTGATGTAAAAGGGGCTGTACAAGATTTTTGTGAACAAAGATAAAAATAAGCTGGCCAATATCATCAAATTCGATGATAAATTCCTCTCTAATTGGCGCGTGGCGTACAATTTCTTTAGGTTGCCTGTTGCATTTTGTGTCTTTAGGCTAAACACATCTGAAACTCATCGCTCAGAATCCAGCTGTATCTTTATAATCGTTCATGGCATCTGATTGCACTGGCGAATTTTACGGGGCTCAAACATTTAGAAAACATCTTCATTTGCAATGTATCTGCTGCTACTTGCCTGCATTAGGTGGAGAAAGTTAAGGATTTTTGGAAGTTTAGCTTGTACAGCCCTTTTAAAGTTAAACTGCCAATCAGTCAATTTTACTTAGACTAATATTATGAGTCCTAGTTTTTCAAATTATATCTTTTTTGCAGGCAAAAACGACTATCTTCTGCATCTGAAGCTGTATCTGATGACAGTATGACCAGTGTTGAAACTCGAGTATGTATTGTTAAAATCAAATAAAGTTGAACCAATTTTATGGAAGAAAAATCTAATGCCTCGATGGGGGAGACTAATATGAGCAGTGTTTACTTTATTGTGAAGTTTTTGGAGAACCAAGAACGTGCTGTGCTTGAAGCAATCATTTTCTGACTCTTGTGTGCAATTAACCAGCAACCACTTGTCAGATTGCCTGAAACAAGGTATCATATCAAACTCTAAGTTGAAGCTCATCCAAGAGGTGGAAAAAGTGTGTGAAGACGCGAAGCATTCTTCACAGGAAGCTGGTTTATCTGGAAGGAGGAAAAAGGGAGGAAAGAGAGACAGCATAATAAAAGGTAGGAAGAGAAAGGAAACAATGAAGTGAGGAATGAGGACATGAAAGGAAAGAGGTTGTAAAAAAGGATGGAAAGAAAAAGGATTAAAAGAAAAGGAGAGGAGGAAGAAAGGATGGAGGGAAGATAAGGAAGGCAAATATTTTTTCCACCTCTGGTTTATCCTACATAACTGTATCAAGAGCAGGACAAGGATGGATACAGCTCTTCTGCACCAGCCATAAAAATGCAGCAATATTTTTTGGAGATACCCTGTAGCTTATGAGAGGATTATGACACAAGGATTTTATCTTGGTTGTATATACATTTTATTTGTGCCTTTTAACATTGCTACCAAAATATTTTTACTGAAGAAGGCAATTCTTTTCTTTTTCTCTTTAGTGTGCAGCGGGCGTTGGTGGTGGACCACATATTGATCCTGCGTCAATGCACCAAAATAAGTAAGTTTTAAAAGTTCCTGTTTTGTTTCTGTTTTCTGTTTATTTTTCCTTGCTGGTTTCAGTGCCTGCGAACATCATTTTGTATTCGTAGGGTATTCCCCAGCTTATTTTGCCTATGATTTCACAACAGACCTTTTAGGTATTCTAAAAAAGAATCAGAATCGAACGATGTTTTTATACATTTTGAAGAATTTTCGAATGTGCACAAAAGCAATAGAAGCTCAAACGCTGCTGTGCAATCGAACCTCTTATAAAAGTGTATGAAGATATGATATCGCTTGATCCAGACTATTTTGTAGAATAGCTGAAAGGTCCATTCATTGATACCTTCATTTACTTACTGGTTCTTTATTCATTTGTTCATTAGTTTGTTGCTGTATTTGTTCATTCATTCATTTGTTCATTCATATCATATGTTCATTCATTCATTTAACAGTGCTTTCACTGTTTTATATACTTGTTTTAGTCATCTTTTCTACAAACAACCTGTTTAATTACTTACGAGCAGTGGCGGACACTTTGCCAAATATTTGGGAGGCCAAAGCTATTGTTTCAATTAAAAAGCATCGTTTTCTATTGTTTTTGAACAAAAGATATTTGTTCCAGCCGACATTGGGGAGGGCGATCACACCCCTTGCCCCCCAAATGTCTGCCACTGCCTACAAGATTGTTTCTTGCAACCATTGAAGTGTGCAAATCAGTGCAAGCAGATACAGAAGCCTGATAAAGTGTTTTTTTTTCACAGGCGAAAGAAGCAGTGATCTATTCAAGAAGAACCAATGTTGTTCAAATCAAATGTTAGTTTAATTAGAACCGTTGATGCACAGCTGCCCCCCCCCCAATCAACCTCACCTCTGACCTACGGCCAATGACCCATGATCTGTGAAGTATGGTATGTTGACCTTCAAGCACACCTATGGCCTATGAACTATGGTTTGTGGTATGTTGACTTTATTTATCTCAGTGAAACGAGCAGATATATTGTTAGAAATAAAGACAAAATGAACTCATTACTTTGAAGTGGGAATATGAATTAACTAGTTCTTTAGTCTAGAATTAAGCCATAGTCATTTGTATTTGACATGTGGCATTTCATCTATGATTTGTTATTACATTTTTGGCCTTTGGCCTGCCATATTTGTAAAGATTTGTTTGCATGGTTGTGAGATGGAACTTTGTATAGCTAAAAGTCCATGGCAACTCTTCAGTAGACTTTCATGTCACCAGAACAGATATCTTAGAAATAAATCAATTTTTGGTGACCATTCTCTCTTTGCTGCAAATATTTTTTGTAAGACAGTGGCATCATGATCTAGAATCATCTTATAAAGTCCTGTCACCTGACTTTGGTTTGCAAAAATTTGACATGTTTATTGTGCAATAGACCTTTTAGCTATTCTACAAAAGAGCCTGGATCGAGCGTTATTTTTATACATGAGGCTTGATAGAGTGGTGTTAAGAGCTTCTATCACTATTGTGCAAATTCGAAAATTCTACAAAGTGCACTTTGTAGACTTTTCGAATATGCACAATATTGA
>REGL01000032.1:40366-53836 GCA_004194395.1 Aurelia aurita complex sp. Pacific | reverse complement strand
AAAGTCATCATTTTGATGCACTTATCTGTTTATCATTGCCAGTTTTTTCTTGTAAATAATAAACATTTGTTCTTTCTATCCCTTATATGTTACTTAATTCATTTCTTTTAGTATATTTCCTACTTTCATAAAAAGTACTGTATTTTTGAGAAAGTGTTGTTATCATAATATCAAAACTGAGATTTTATCTTTTTGGATCTCAAACCGTGCTGCTTGCTGTTCATGAGGCATCAGAGCGAATCGAAACCAAACAAAGACTTGCAGTGAAATAAAGCCAATTGCGGCATTGGTGGAACTATTGCACTAACTCATGGGCCTTACTAAACATTGCAAGTGCCATATGCCAACTTATTTTCAATGAAGGGGACGCCCCAAAGGACTTTGGATCGAAGGACTTTGGATGTTCAGTGGCATGCATGTTTCTAAAAACGTATGATAACAAAACTGTCAAAAGAAGGACTAAAATTCTCAACTAAATTACGTTGACAGAAATTCTTTAACATAAGCATTAAACTCTTTATGATATCTAAGATGTAGATTATGTTTCCCTTCTTCAAAAATATGAAGTTTTGAGTTCTGGACATTCTTGTGTATAAATTCTGGATGGAATCCTGGAACCATTGCATCTTTTGCACCATGAATAATCAATGTAGGAGCCACAATTTTTGGGAGAGATTTGATGCAAATTCCATCTTCAGGGTTTTCTTGGAAACTGATGTAAGCATCCATCCATGATGACCAGAGATTTTGAAGATCGTCCTTGCCATACATAGCTGATAAGAAAAATGCAAAAGTTGAGTCTTTGGGAGAAGACAGAATCATTATATTATCACAAAGTAGTTTACTCATAGAGTTTAAATCAGGTTTATTTGGAGAATTTACTCATGTCTAGAATCATGTTTTTGTAAATTTCTAAGCAGACTTCCTGAAGTCAGACACCAAGAGCAGAATAAAGTATTTTCATATTTTTGCTTGGTCAAGGTTGGTTCACTGCCAGCAAATTTAAATGTTGGAGTTGTTCTTTTGGGTCTTATTTTCAGCATCCGTATAGTCAAGGCTCATTGAATCTTAAATTTGGAATCTAAAAGTAGCAAGAAGGACAATGACTTCATAAATAACTATTGTTCCATGCAGTTGGAATCAAATATTAATAGGAATCACAATTATTTGAGCCACTCATTTCTACTCATGATGAATAAACAACTTCATTTTCTTTCAATGAAACATGATGTAGGAACCATGGGGCACTGGGGGCACGTACCCCCCCCCCAAGATTTTGCTACAAGCAAAGAAGTGCCCTTGTTATTTTCAGGAAGTACCCCTTCAGCTTACTGAAAAGAGTGCCCTTGAAGTGTCACGCCCCTCCAAGTTTGAGATGCTTCCTTACATCCCTGAAGTAGTCAAACTTCATTTTTCAGCAAAAAAAATTTGTTGTAAAATTGCGCTCGTGCTCAAGGTTGAGAAGGCTTGCTTCGTTCGTTCAGATCACTCGCTGAATGAATAGATTCGTTCAATGGAAATCGGAAATCCAAAACAAACAACTCCATCAGTGTTTTTGCTCAGTTAGTGAGTTGTAGTCGAAGTAAAATACAGAGCAAGATACAGACACAAACTCAGTTTACCTTCGAGAGGTTCTCTCATCTTTGGACTCCATTTTGATAAATCTCTCACAGCACTTACACATTTAACATCTTCATCATGCACAAAAGAATTTGATCCCCAAATCACCAGTTTGTTGACCAATTCCGTTCTCTCGCCAGCAAGTATCAGTCCTGTTATCCCCCCATCACTCCAGCCAAGCACAGAAAATTTGTTGAAACCTTTCAAAGAAAGAAATGAGAAGTTTAACATAGGAAAATTAATAGCTAAAAATTAGTGGCAAGGTTCAGTAAAAACAACTGTGCCATGGATTAAATTTTAAGATCAAATGAAGACAGCTTCAAGAGGCCAACTCACAGATTCTTTGGCTCAATAATTTTTCTTGCAACATTTAAAAGGGTACATACAGTGTAGCAAAGAAACACAGTAAACTCTCTTCTTTGCTCATATTTGGAACACAACAGTCTAATCTAAAGAAAACAAGAAGACATAAGAAAATTGACATTTTCATAGAAGCTCAAAACTACTTTTAGAGTGAAGGTGAAGTAGCGGTTTTTAGCGGCGCTGGGATTGCAGAAGTAGAGAAGACCTAATTGAGTCTGCAACCCCTTGTCATGACACTCAAGTGGTGAGGCTCTACCTGTTATCAAACTCTGTTCGCCTGACTGTTCTGGCTGCAAAGTCAAAGGATTGCACCACTGCGCCATGCCACACTCAATGTACAAACTTTTAACATGTACACATTTTGGACAGAAGAACTCTTTTGCAAACAACATTCTTCAGTTCCAGCCTTGCTTCTAGGAATGCATGCAAGAATCTGAGTCACTGGAAAGCAAAAAAATAGACCCATTTCAAGGTAAAACTGACCTATCTTTAGCATCAACTCAGCTGCATCATCAGCATCTCTTTCAAAGAAATCTTTAGGGAAATCTCTCTTTGGAGGAATAGATTTTCCATAACCCCTTGGATCAAAAGCAACAACTTTGAATTGATCAGACAATCCTTTTAATTGTGGACCAAAATCAGAACGTGTTGATCCAAGTGCACCAGGAAGGCAAAGCAGCACATGTTCAGAATCACCAGCAACCTACAATATGAATTGAAATAGGATATTCGATGAATAAAGCTCACAGAGTGCTGTGTGCAATCAGAGAACATAATTTGCTTGGAAAATGTACAGAGGGCTTTACTGTAGCTTAAATTCAAATAATTGGATTGAGACATTACTTGCACGATTGATATAATTTTTACACGTAAAAAATAAGGCATTCTGATGTTGAGTTTTGGGAGTATTCCTTGGGGCATTTTAGGAGGTTAGGATGGCATTTATTTTCTGTTGTAGCAAAAATCAATGCATTAGTGTGTAAGAGAGTAGACTGGATTTTGAAATTCAATTGTTTTTGCATAGGGTGATGGATCTTCTCGCATGACAACACATTCTCAGCAAAATTTGCTGCGTGTTCAAATATCAGATTGGAATATTTGCAGCTATGCATCTCAAATTTCACCTGTAGTTCTAGCTACCAAATTTTAATCACACAACAAATAGAAACATACTGTTTAGTGACAGAAATATGCAGCTGCGCAGAGGATGGCTGGGTTGTTTTCATCTGAATTGAACTTCATTTTGCAATGCAGTTAAATCAAGAAAACTTGGCCAAGCTTTATGCCCCCCCCCCTCTCTCTCCCTTCTTGGGAACAGGATTGTTAGACAAGTAGAGTTTTACACACAGCGATTGGATTTCAGCTATCAACTCTCATTTGGCTAAGCCTCAAAATTACAGATTTTTCAAGAGAAGTGGGGGGGCGGGGGCGATTGGATACCCACCTCATAATGTAGCTTTACTCCATTCACTTCAACTTTATGAGAAGTTATCTTGACTTCTTCCCCAGTTGAAAGCATCCTTGTCGGCACCAATGGTCTACTTTGCATCAGAAAGCTCGAAAAAGTCTTCAAATTTCTTGAAACACATCTGAGTGCCATCGTAGATGTGTTTCTTGCAGATGCCACAAAGCTGCAATTTTTGCCTAGGCCAAATAAGTTTTGTTGTTTGGAAAAATTTAATTGAATGATTCATTGGGTGGATGGACACTATTGACAGGAAGTTTTAATGTGGAACATGTGAATTTATGTTTCTTTGCTTGTTTTGCTGTAACGGCCCAAAAATTGGTAAAAGTAATGGTCAATGGATAAGGTATTGACTAGCCCCATCACTTTCGACTGGGAACCTTGGATAAAACTTCCTTGATTGAAAGCTTTTCAAGGATGCATCTATAAGGAATAAATGCGTTGATTTCGAGAAGATTTCGTTGATTTTCTCTGGATTATCACCGAATTTCTCAAAATGTATGCTTCATATAGAAACTTTCAGATAGGAGGAAATCAAAAATTTTCAACAATGGTGTCTCGTAGATTTCTGATGGTGTCTTATTTCCCGTGCTGTGATGAAAACGAGATATTGCGGTAACGAGACTGCTATCAACACATTTGTTTTTCAAAATGGCGCTGGAAATAGAATCTGCCGAGTAAGTATCAACGGTTTTTCGTTTATTTTTGAAGAAATTTGCCAGAGAAGTCGTAAATCATAAGTCAGATTTTTGGCTGATGGCCTAGTTTTGGCCTGAAGTCGAGAATGTGGGGCAAATTCATCACAAAAAAGATCTGCTTATTAAGAGTAGAGAAGTGACCAAATTTGGCCATGTTTGTTGGTTGGCGAAATTGATGTTTACAACATTGATAGACGATTACTGAAAAGATGGCTTTGGTTTTGGGGGGCATTTGACCAAGATGCATTCCGCTTTATAATGGAATCAACAATGATTCTATTATAGAGATTTGACCATCAAAGGCAATGCATCTATTCTTGGTCAAATTCCCTGATGCCATCTTTTCCGTAGTGGCCCATTGATAGCCAAAACAATGGGCTGTATTGTTTTCATCAAAGTGACAGGAAAGACCTCAGGAAGCCTCTAGTAATGATTGTTTTTTATTTTCAGTGTGATCAGGCTGGTACAACAATATTTGAAGGAAAGCAATTTGCACAGAACTTTGACAACATTGCAGGTACAGTATGACTTATTAAATCATGGTTATGAATTGAGAAAATTCTCCCTCATATCTGCAACATTTTCAGAAGCTATATGTTTTCCACTCAAAAAATATGATGCAAATTGAGAAACTTTCAATGCTGAAAAGTTGAAATATCATGTGAAATTAACAAAATTTTAGTACTATTAGCTGATCAAAGTTTCTCATAAAAAATCTGGAATATCTGTGAATTATTTCATTTAGCAAATCATGTGACACTTCTTAATATTGCCTGGAAATAAATTATGGCAAACCACATTCCAGCGTTTAACAGATGCTACAAAATTCAACTCACAAAAGACTATTGTAATTTAAAATTTTGTCAAATTATATTTGGTTTTTATATTTGGTTTTCTTTTTGCAGGAAGAAACAGGAGTGACATTAAACACAGTTGATAGTGTGGAAAGTTTTGTCTCGGACATTAGCAATGGACACTGGGATATTGTGCTGCAAGCTATCCAATCTTTGAAACTTCCTGACAAAACATTGATAGATCTCTATGAGCAAATTGTTGTAGAGTTGATTGAATTGAGAGAACTGGGTGCATCAAGGTCTCTGCTGCGACAAACTGACCCCATGTTAATGTTGAAACAACAACAACCGGATAGATACTTGAGATTGGAGAATCTGCTTGCTAGATCATATTTTGATCCAAGAGAGGTAAAGTACCATAGTTTTCATTTTGATATTTGGAATAGAATTGACTTGAAAATTTTAGTTATTTTTTCCATTCGATAAAAGAAGAAAGCTTTAACACGGATCAGTAATTTCCATTGAAAGTTTGTGTGTAGCAACTAAAAGGCAAAACCTGAATGACTGAAAGATGGGATGTGAGGCTGTTTCAGTGGACAAACCTTTTTATTTGAATAAAATATCAGAAGCTAGTAGTTTATACCAATTTAATATAATTGTTATTTTGCAAGAAGCTAGCTAATGTTTTGTTTTAAATTCATTGTAGGCATATCCAGATGGAAGCAGCAAAGAAAAAAGGAGAAATGCAATTGCTCAAGGTCAGTGTTTAACTATCATAGTAAACTCTGAAATTCCCTTCTTCAAAAGATGTTCTCACAAGAAATTCTTCTATTATTCATGGAGCTGATGATGATCCTTAGGGCTAACCAGAACCCCCAAATTGACCAAAGATGGCCACCTTCTCTTTCTCGATTCTTGAAAGTCACCTCAAAGATCTGAGATCAAAGTTGTCAAAGAGGCTTTCATGCTAGGTTGCAGTTTTATTAAGAAGTACTGTAAAAGCTCTATTAAGCCCCCCCCCCCACTTATATCAAATTCAAAACAAGGTTACCAAAGATTTTCCATTTATTGAGCAAAATTAAGTTTGCATGTTAATGTTCATATGGTNTTATGTACCTTGAGATTATCATTGCTCCTAAATCGTTGTTCACATAGATCACATGTGTAAGGTTTCTTGCCAGTATGAATTCGCTTATGTTTATTAAGATAACTTTTTTGACTAAATCCTTGTTCACAAGTACCACAACTGTAAGATTTCTCTCCAGTATCAACTTGTTTGTTGATGTCCCAATTTCTACTTTGACTGTATCCCTTTCCACATGTATCAGAAATAAAAGATTTGTCTCCAGTATGAATTTGTTTATGAGTTGCGAGATTGCTACAGTCAGTAAACACTTCTTCACAAGTATCACAAATATCAGGTTCTTCTGTGGAATTATTCTGTCGGTGTCCGTTTAGACCGCTGTTGTCACAAAGTTCCTCTGCAGATATGTCGTCACTATGGTATGCTTCCTCTTCCGTCTTGATTTGTGAATTATTTTCATGACACATTAATGTGTTGTCAATATGACTGGGCAGTAGTTCTTTTCCAAGTATGTTACATTCATAATGTTTCTCCCGAGAATGGACTTGTTTATGTCTATCTAAGTCATCTATGTGACTAAATCCTTTTCCACATACATCACAAATGTAAGATTTCTCTTCAATATGAATGTTTTGTTTATGTGCATGAAGATTGCTCTTTTCACTAATTACTTGGCCACATATATCACGAACAAAAGATGCATTTTGAAAATAAAATTGCTGATCATTTGTCTGCACATTTATGAGGCGTGCAGCATCTGTTTGTCGTATTCCAAATGTTTCATGAATATCTGCTTCCTCTTCAATCTTAATTTGTAAATCATTTTCATTGGAAATCACTATTTCATCAACATAATCACTATCCCTGGTCTCATAGCATCTTTCGCGCTTTACTGAATTCTGAGGTTGGGCATTCCCAAAAGACCTTTCTTGTCTTCTATTTAGAATCTGTGTTTTAGTGGACTTTGTCGATGAAGGACGCAGCATCATATTATCTAAAATTCAAATGATTTCATAACTATATTTGCTGATTGACTAAACGCTACGGGAAAAAGGATAAAAGTGATCCCATCGGTAGGAACTATACCCCTACATGTATGGGGATGCGCAGCTGGTACAAAAAGAAGCAATTTTTCAAAGTGATCACCCCGCTGTTCAGGAGGAAAATGGCTTAATTATTTTTATATTGGCAAGAAAGGAACAATGACAAGTTCCTTATCAAATTTATGTCAGGGAGCAATGATTTGAAATTGTTTACCCTTTCAAGCGCTCTATTCGTGGAAATGGATAGACAGTTTGGGAGGAAAATAGCTAAAAATGCTACCCTGATCGGTGCTACATACCCTGTTCCACAGCACTTGGGCTAATATTGGAAAAGCAGCATCTTACTGACATTTCCCATCTGGCATACAATAGGGATAATCATTTTCATTTTCAAAAACTGAGCAGTCAAAAGCAAGCTATTTTCAGTTCTAAGTGACAAGATGAGCTGTTCTGACATTTCAAGGCTGTTCACCTCAGGATGTTTTGAAAAGATTGCGCCTAGATAATCAAAGAAAGGCCTGCTTTAATGAGTAAAGTTGTTCTCTTTACCAAATTTCTATTTATATAACATTTCATAGGAATAGCCAATAGTAGAAGAGGGAGCATGTATGTATGCATGCATTATGAACATTTTAAAAGGTTATGTACATTTCAACTTGATAAAAAACTGCTATCAACATGTGTCCTTTTACACCTATTAAAGATAAGACTAATACATGAAAAAGTAAATAAGTAGAAATAGAAACATTAACAATTCACTAAAAAGAAGGGGGACTAGGAAAAAGGGTCCTCGTTTGGAGCATAGGGCTCAAATCTTTCAAATCTTTAAAAAGGTCGGTGTAAAATTCTATTATATTTTTCTTTGAATTGGATTGCTTGAAAGGAACTTATGGTACTTTGCTGTAAATCTGCCGTGGAAATTTTATGATATCTTTATTTTTTCCAAAATGGTGGCAATTTGATAAGTTTTGAAAAAATTCATGGAAGATTTTGAAAAAATTCAAATCATTGTAAATCCTAAACTAATAGAGGAAACATTACATAACCTTCAAGAAAACCATAGTTTATGGAGGTCTACAATATGGCGGNCCCTGATAAAAATGCTAACAAAAATTCCATCTAAAGTTTACAAGTATTCTAAAATAACTATTATTTCAACAACAAAGTGCGGTAGCGGTATCTACAAAGCCTTTGATGTAATATATACAGCCTTGCAGATTTGCCCTCGTTGTGACGTATTCCCACATAACGTACCTCTGGAATAAAATATCAATTATTTCACTCATTAAAGAGACATCCTCGGATATGACGTAATTCTTTACACAGTTCTGCCTGAGCCATGCGCATCCCCGTTAAAATATTCGCAGACAAGTAAGAATGGCACTTCACTACCACGCAGGGGGTAGTCGGGCACATTAAGGATAGGGGTGCTCAGGCTCGGATACAAAGCATCGAACCAAAGAAACAATTTCTAGCATCAAAATAGACCCAAAAAATAATTTTTCCCAAAGGCTATGAAGTCAGTATCTTTGGAGTGGAAAAGTACCCTAACTGATAAGATTTCTCGTGATCTTTTTGGATATTTAAGTATTTCAATTTCAGTAATGTTACTTGATTTTAATTTTTGTTGGTGAAATATGTTTTTCCCATTATTTTATACTTTTCCAATATTTGAGATCCAAAAAACCAAACCAGAATTTCAAGAACCTAAAAATAACCATAGAAATGACTGACCAAAACAACGATTCTTGCACCACTTTCAGATCGAAAAAATTAACCTGAGGACCCCTATCTGAAATATACCAGAGTATCCATACAGTTGTTTTCACCCCTTCTTCAAGTCTCGTAGTAAAAATTCGTATTCTTCCGTGCCGCTCTGTGAGCTAAATTTCCAGAACTTGTTATTTCCATGCCTCTAGGATTGCCCCAAGTCTATTTCGTCAACTGTAATAAAGCTGACATTTGACATTTAGTTGGGATGTCTTCATTACAATTACGTTAAAGTCAAAGTAGATAAGGTGGATTTATCAGAAAACTTAACTTACCAGACGTTTTTTGCCGATCGCACTGATCAAAAATTATTTTTGAATTATAAAGCAAATATTTTCAAAATGTCAATGTTCCTTTTATGCTCCCAAAGGTCCCAAATAGATGTTTCAGATTTTGAAAAAGAGTGCAATAGCTTTCATCGACAAGAAAGCTTTCATTTTCACGCGCTTAGCTTAGCAGCTCACGAGAACATGATTCAAACGTCTATGACTGCGTTCACACGATGCAGGGATAGCTTGAAAACAGTCAAAAATATGACGGATAGGCCTTCCGTTCACACGAAAACGGCACATCTTTTGCAGCCAGATTTTGAAAAACGGTAGATTTTGAGAGCGGAACTCTTTGAAAACGATATCGTGTGAACGCTAGCTCAAATTTTGCTAGTGTAGGGTGGGAAAAAATCTCAGCTCTGACAAAGGCAGCTAAATATTTCTAAAAAAATTTCTCTTCTGGCAACTAAAATAGGCCACATTTTTCGACGAGCGGGAAAAGTGGGTCTATTTTCAAAACTTGTTCAAAATCGGAATTTTAAAGGCTAAATGATTAAAAACATTAATGGACTTACATTTCCCAACTATTCTCTATTCAATAAAATCACAGTCTTTGCTACCCTGGGTACCAGACTCTCTAACATGAGGCTGGTACCCAGGGTAAGTCTTTGCCTTTTATCATAAGCAATCCCGTTCCCGTGACGAAAATAAAACTACGCTGATTATGCTGTGATCCACTGTCGTTGCGACTTGCAAGTCAGTGATCGAATTTGATAATAACAAAATAAAGATGTTTGCAGTATGTTTACTCCAATTTACTGGTTACAAGACAGCAACTGCAGTAATAGGAAACCCGTTTTCGCATTTTAGACAGAAAACAACGTGGCAAGATGAAAATAAGTGCGAAAATTTCAAGCAATTCAAGGCTTCGCTGAATTTGAATTATGGCTGAATTCTCAGTAGGCCCACATTACCCCACCTGGTAAAAAAAATAAAACATAAAAGTAAAAAGAAAAATCGCGTCAGTGACTTCGAAATAAACGTCATTTCATTTGTAAAAGACCAAACTCTCACCTCATGATCATTAAATGCACCAAAAAAGCAAAACAACAGTGGCAGGAGAAAGTCTTCTTCGGCTTTGAAATTCTTGCACAATAGGCCGTTCAGTAACGTTATTTTATAAAACAAATGGAGATACATTTAAGACGAATATTTCATGTAAAAAGGCAGTTTATTATGCAGACATTAAAAGAAAAATAGCCAGCCTTTCTCCCACTTTACGAGAAAGGATATTTCTAGCGAAAAGCTCAGTAGACCCGTCTTACCCCGTAGACCCACATTACCCCACCCTACCCTACCGTTAGATTTTTCACCGTTTTCAAAATGTGCCGGAATCGTTTGAACGCAGTCTAACTCATAATTAGAATGGCAATTAAAACAGTGTGATATCATAACATACCTATGACGAAATGAGGTAGCAAAAGCTGTATTCTTTATGAAAGGAGCCTCTTGGTTGACGCATAGATGCTGAAAAAGCCATCAATGATTTGAATTCTGTATTTGAAATGAAAAAGAATTACCAGACAATGTATAGGAAAATAGCGCAAACAATATTTGGATACAGATACAACATAGAAGATCAAGCTGCATGCCTGAAATGTACCCAACATTTTGATAAAATGATCGGGAAAATTTTTGATGAATGAATTTCGGACACAAATTTTGGAAGTTTTTATGGAATCTCGGAAGTTTCAGAAAAACTTTGGACGACATTGGAAAGTGGTCTATACATTTTTTCAATGGTACTTTCACGATAAAAATATTACGATTTTATCGACTGTGCCTAATTTGAAGATTTCAAAATAAATTCAGCTCGATGATAATTGTTGGGGATCATGAGCATCGTTGCGGAAGTTCCTCTTGCTGAAAAAATATGCCCAAAGTAGCTCTCCAAACACTTTCCATTTTTTGAAAATTGATTTTGTGATCAAGATATTATCTAGGTTTCTCAGCGAAGACTATGCTTTCTTGCGATTTCTCTTGATTGCAGACTATTTTGGACACCAGACTTTTCGAACGCTTCAACTTTCTGAAAATTTCCATGCTTTTTTTTATTTGGGGGGCCAATCCCCCCTCCCCACAGTAAGGCTTTTAACTCTGCTAGGAGAAAAAGCGAAAGCCTCGAAACGTTTTGACCTTTTGCTGCTGCCTATCCCGCAGCTACTCGTAAAGTTTCATTGAAAATTTTTGACAAATGAGGGGAGAAAGACAATACTCCGGGACTGACGCTGTCAAAATCGCAAATTCTCGAATCTCGATTTTTGCGAAAAAGTAGCAAAATTAGAATATTGGGGTGTTGTAGCCTGCGCGCAGACTTTGCTATTGTGGGGGAGTTAGAAGAGGAGTTAATAAAGTCTGCACGTAGGCTATCTTTGGTGTAGTATATCATAATCGTTATGTTTGGATGGAAATTGTGCTCCAAATTCGATCTTATTTGCATTTTTCCCGAATTTGGCCGATTTTGCCGAATTTCTTGACCACCGAAGAAAATGCTGACGTAAGCATTGACGATTTCAGATTAATTTCTACATTCAGAAAAAGTAAATGCCTGGGAATGCTAGCACATCAAATCTGGTTGCTCTACCTATTACCGGTTAAGAGATACGTGGTGCGGGGGATATTTTTGCCCTCCCCAACCAAAAGAGGGCCTGTCAGATAGCCCAACCACTATAGGGTTTAGACATGCGTCGTTTAAGAATAATTTAAAGGGTCTGTTTCATCCAGCATTCCAGCAGTCTCTTGGTTTTCCTTTGTTGTCGCCATTTTCATGGGCCAGGAAAATGGCGGAAACGAAGGCCAGCCAAGAGATGGCACGTGCAAGGCATGCTGGATGAAACAGACCCTTTAATCTCTTCGATGTTACAGAAAATCACATCAAATCAAGACACCTTTTCCAGTGAGAAATAAATGGATTTTAGCAGTATGGTCATTAGTTAGACCATATGGTTAGACTGAAGCTTAATTATGCTCAATAGCGGGCGGCAACGACACCTACATCTGTGCAAAGACATATGTGCACATCTGGGCAACAAAATATGTGCACTTAGCATAAACAAACAGAAAAACAGAAAACAGGAAACGAAAAAGTCTGAGATTATGATAAAATGAGGCAGTCAGATGTCCTTCGAGGAAATGAAAGAAATCTTAAATTTTCGGGGCAAACTGATCATTTCAGATAATGCCAAAACAACGCTGAAAAATGTTGTCTTCAACTGCAGCCTCGGTTTACGATATTCGTCAATACCTCTCAAATAGTCAAACGAGGTTTCAAAGAAACTTTTAATGTATGGTGATAAAAGACCTCTGATGAAATTGACAGAGAGATCTTTCAGTTAATCCTACACTTTATCCCTGAACTGGCTAGTCTTGCCCCAAGTCTATTTCGTCAAAAAATAATTCGTCACAAAAAGTGAAGGTAGACTTATTACAGTTGACGAAACATAACTAGCTCTCTGAAATAAAGATTTATTAACAGATGCTTTGTATCACAGTTTAGATGAAAAGCTTAGCTGACTTAGCTACTGTCTTTTGGGATGCAGCATGGTCATTTTAAGCAATGATTGCAATCAGAAAAACTAGATAAGAGAAAATTTCGAATCCCATATTCCCCGATATAATTGAATTCTGTAAAAATTCAACGTAGCGATGGATTTGAGTCGTCATCAGGTGAAATTGTTTGTTTGCAAAATGATTGAACTGTGTTCGTCATGCAAGTTTTGCGCTCCAAAGCAAGTTTGGAATCCAATTTTTTTCACATCGTCCAAAATGTGGACTGGGAAGCGAGGGGACAGTCCTAGAAATCACTGAATTTCCATAATTTTGAAACTGTTTTTCTGGACAGTAGACCTAACTTAAACTGACCAAGCAACATCTCAAAAGAGAGCTGAACCTTTTAACTACATGCTGATACCTTGTTTGTGTTCATAATATTTGCTTTCGGAAACCTATGTGCGATCTAGCTCGTGACATTTTTGTGTCAACTGGTATAAAAAGAACTTGTGAAGTTCGTTTTGGCGCACCTGGTATAGTATTATAACATGCTGTCAAAAAGATAAGAAAAAATGTCAGGGATTAGTAAGATGTTCGGGAAAAATTCCGGAAAATAGCGCTTTTGATACCTTGCTTTAGAAGGGATGTCAATAACAAAATAACATGATAATAAAAGCTCCTTCTGAAGTATTTTTTATTTGATATTGATTATTTTTGCAAGCATAGGCCTAGTCTATCATACCCATAGAACTCTTTAATAAACTGCCCGCAGAAATTAGAAAAGCTAAGACTGCAACGGAATTTTCAACACAAAC
>REGL01000032.1:16118-30076 GCA_004194395.1 Aurelia aurita complex sp. Pacific | reverse complement strand
TTCGTTTCTTTACAGTTTCTTTCTCGGCTCTGTTCAGTTAGGCCCCCACGAGTTCCAGTGATAATACAAGGAAGAAAAATATGACATAAAATGGTCAAAAGAAAAGAATGGGACTTCTTGCAGTTGAGCAGTTCCATACCAAACCCTACACTGGGTTCAACCATTATATATCATCGATTTTCATCAATTTTGTACCATCAAATCGTACCTGGACCGTACAATGATGACGAAAGGCCAGCACTTTGAGAAAGGTTCTTTCATGTTTCAACCAACTTTGAGGTTGTGATGTCATCAAATTGCTAAATAATATTTCTTGGAGATTTTACCTTGTGGAGCAAAATTTGACTTAGATTTCTTTCGAAACGACGATTTTGAAGTTTTTTATAGGCCATGTCACAGACGTTTTCCAATACTTTTCTCAAAATGAAGGTGTTAATTTGAAAATGGATTCTTGAATTTCATAGAGAAACTAACGAAACACTCATATGTTGTATGATTGCATAGATATTGGCGGATTTCTAGAAGTGACTTTGTCGTGGAATCACCCCATCCATCAAAATTTGTACAGAACACAATGGCCACGTGCGGGCAACAATGTAAATCATAGAGATAATGTAAAACGTCTATGTGACGCAGTCCCGTTAATGCTTTTCGACGAGCAATACCGTTAGCCACTACAGATTTTGCTTTAAAAGGGCTCCGTCGTCAAAATGTAAACAAAATGATGATTTTTGCAGTTTTTTGAAAGGTGATATCACACAGGATTTTCATAACTTTTTCAAATGAAAGTTGCTGCTTGGACATTAACCATTTTAATTCACTAAGGAACAAACCAAACATTCATATCTTCTACGATTGCTCGGATATAAGTGGATCTTTAACGGTCACTTTTTGGTTGCTTGGGTGAGCCACCAAACAAATTTCAGAAGACAATGGATGAACAATGGATAATTGGTGATACGTGCGAGTTTATGGATTTGTTTACTGTTTGACGACGGAGCCCCTTTAATGCTATTTCTGATATGTTCGAAAAATTAAAACAGTAGATCAAATTTTCTCAAAATCTTATATTTAGCTGTTCTGCAATAATTATAGCACGTGAGTTTTGTTGGCATCACCTGCATGCAATGCTGTGTACACAGTCATTGTAATAACTCCAATGTTTGAGTTTTAAAGCTTGAAGTGCAAAAATTACGAGGGAATGCCTCTTAGCGCGCCAAAATGAATTAGCCTTTGATGTATACCGCTCTAGAAATCTCAAAATCAGTTTTTTGTATAGAATGTGACCCCCTGGTGATCTCAAAATCATTTATTGCTCATCATCATCGTTGGCTTTGTCTGTGAATGTTCATTTCATCTCTGAGTTTCATTGCAATTTCCCATAAAATGATCCTACGATGTATTTCTCATGAATTTTTTATGCTCTTCTAAATATCTTCTATTATTTAGATGTTTGTTGTCAATCGGATAAATTAATGTCTTGTCACTGTGGAGCCAAAAGTACTCCATCTGCGGTAGATCTAACTATGCTTGATTTTGAAGTTCGGAATATTAGATGGCAGCTCTTGCCTATGTTCAAAATTTTTACAAAGGAAAGATGTGGCATAGAAAGCGACTTTTAAGAAAATGTTGCAAGGCACATAGTTTTCGATAAAAAGTTACTTCATGACATATTTTGTGTGATCATTACATTGTCACATCTTTGAGTGGAATTTTCGGAAATGATCATCTTGTATTGCTTGTTTCACTAATGTTGATGCATACAGGTTTTGATTTCGCCTATAGATATCGTTGCTATTCTACTATAACGCAAGTCTGAGAAATACGTGCCATGAATTTTCATGGCTTTCTAAATATTTCCATTATCTAGTCTTTTTCTGCATTTGCAATGAATCATGTCTCGCAGGTGCTTAGCCAGAAGTGCTCCGTCTGCGGTAGATCTGATGTCTTTTTGAAGTTTATAATTGCATCAAGTTCTGAAATTCTATATTTCACCCCTTCCTTTTAATCAGAATTCATGTATATAGTCTTAAATAAAAGGGTCCGAATCTGAACTGAAAATAGGCTGCCGACATCGAACTTTTAATTGTAGATTTCATAAGTATTTTACATAAATTTTTGGAAAACCAGAACTGCATTACAGAAAATTTCACATTTCAATTCATGTTTTTGTGCTAAATCATAACCAGCGAGATTTAAAGTTTGGAACATAAACTGAGCTTAATTGAGCAACGATTAAGGCCAATTTATATCTAGTCATCGGTGATCTTTCGGGATCTTTGGCAAAATTTGAGGGTCTTCGATTTTCAGCGCCTGGCTGCCGCGTGATTACTAGAGCAGAAATCAAATTTGTAAAGTGAAATGAATGCTGTAAAGCCAATAATGGACCAAAAGTATATCTATTAGGGCCACCAAAAGAATGTTTATCAGTGGAATTTAGGCCTAAGCTTCATTCTTTATAAAAGCCCTTGAAGAAATATAAATTTTTATTTTTAGGTCAGAGAATTCGCAGCAAGGGAAGAGCTTTTCAAGGAGCTTGGTGAAGCAGCTTTGCTGAACGATGAGAATGTCGTTAGAAAGGCAAGCAATCGCAGAGGGATAGAAAAGAGACACAAGAATAACAGCAGGAAGGCCTACCTTCGTAACCTATTCCAAAGCATCTTCTCAAAACGCAAGGGACATCAGTAACTTAACAACAATGGAGTTAGAAACTAAAGAGACTAGAAAACTAACATTTTAACCTAGCTTATTATCGAAACCATAAAGATAGAATTAATATCTAGTATAAGAACCTTTTATTTATACTCATAACTATTATTTATGATATTATTTATGATTTTATTTATGATATTATTACAGACGATATATTAAGATATTTATGATATTATTTATTGTATTATTACAGACGATATATTGAGATATAGAGAAAATCCTTGGGTTACAGATAATTAGATAATATGCTGAGTTTAACGATAAAATTGTGCTGTTTCTTTTAGATGTTCCTTTGTAGCCAGTGGTCCCAAGATCAGTAACCGGTACTTCAGGAAATCTATAGACGCTTGAAAGCCTGTTTCTGCTTTTTTTTCATTTTAGAAATATTTACCCAGAGTCACAATCCACTTTAATTAACTGTTTTACAATGAACCCTGCAATTTAAAAATAAGAATAGCCTATTATAAAATAATCACCTAAAGTAATAAATTTACGATATACAGGGTGTCTCAGAAAAATTTTTCGACGTTTGATTAAATGTTGAAAAATAACGATAAAAGGTACAGGCTCCTTTGTTAGATATCCCTGTTTTTCTCAAATTTTAAGTTAATTTTGGACGCCAAAATCTTGCGAATCCGCTAAGAATTCACAGAGCTACAAGCTTTTGAAGTTCAAATATGTGCGAAAGCTGAAACCAGACGCCCCTAACTGACTTGTTTTCCAAAAAGACGCTCTAAAATTGAGAGAAAAGAAGGCTGTCCAATCTTTTACCTCTCGCCGATATCAGAGCAAACCACAAAATACTTCCAAAGTTATCTAATTCTTGTAACCGTTGCCAAAATTTACTTAAGGCTGCCAAGTATTTAAAAACACGGAATGGAAAACTTAATCAATGAGAGATGGGGCAATTCTAAATTGTGCTGAGCAGGATTCCTCCAAGCATCCATAACCTTGATTCAAAGTTACAGAAAGCTAGTTGAACGAAAGTGATTTTTCAAATTCCATTTGACTTGCTTTGAATAAACGAGATTCTTCTTTCACTAAATATGCAATTTAGGGGCGTCTGGTTTCAGCTTTCGCACAAACTTGAACTTCGAACGCTCGTAATTCCGTGAATATCTAGCCGATTTGCTACTTTCTTATGTTAAAATTAATTTAAAATCTCAGCAATATGGTTATGTTAACAGGGAGCCCATTCATTATTTCGCTATTTTTTCATATTTAATCAAACGTCGAACACTTTTTTGGGGCACCCTGTATTTATCAAGGACTTAAATAGAAAACAAAAACGAAAATGTAAAACTAGCCCTACTTGAATCTTTTCAATTATAAGCTTCGAGCTTGGCTTTAAATGACTGGATGTAAGTGGCTACTAATCAGAACGGAGTCTGTTCCATACATTGGCTCTCCGGAAGCAAATTATTTTAATTGGAGGTATTGCTAGATCGCACTTTGTATTTCCATTTCGTAGGACCCCATTGTGAACACCAGATAATCGGGAGAAAATCTGACAAAGGTTGTCGGGTGCATGTCCATTTAGCATGTCCATTTTATATACCACGGCAGATGTTTTTCTATGGACTATCCAATCAACTGAGAGCCATCCTAATCTTTGAAATAAAGGAGCAGCCGATGAATATAAGGGCTGTTTGTGACGATTCTTGCAGCTACGTCCTGCTATTTTTGCAAGATGTTCTGCTTGCTATCTCCACACCATCCCCAAACTGAGCAACAACAGCTTCCAAACCATTCATTCCTAGCTTGCAAACTATTGATTAGTTTCTTATCAACTGCTAATGTTTGTGTAGCTGACATAGAAAATTAGATATATAAATTTAGGTTGTTTACATCAGTCATATTGCTTGCAAATAATTCTACAGGGTGTCACAAAAAGTGTCCAACTATCAATTTGAAATAAATCAGGAAATAATTGATACATATGAGCCATTCAGGTATTACTTGAGAGCTGAGACATGTAATTTCCTTCTGAGTCCATTGCAGTTCATATTTGCTAAATTTCAAGAAACCAGAGGGTTCTCAAGGTTATGGTCATGCTTTCTTCACCTTTGCTTTACCATCGTCTATATACAGGGTGTCCCAAAAATAGTGTGCCCTGTTTGCCAGAAGATTGCTACAAAACAGCAAAAGATTCTCGCCAAACTTTTGCATGATGTTGCTCTTCAGATATTCAATTAAAGTTTGCTACCATCTCCGTAAAAAGCCGTTCAAAAAGATGGAGCTATGACCTTCAGAAGACCCAATTTGCCTGACAACTGAAACCAGCGGTCGGCCACTTTGTCTTACTATTTTGCAGTGATAAGTATCTTCAGGTGAGGTAAAAAAATAGTTTTTGTGAGGTCAGAAATAGTGGAACTCTCCGAGGATTATCGGAAGTTTCACGAAAGCTATGTTTTTTTTTTTTTTTTTTTTTTTTTTAATTCTACAGGGTGTCACAAAAAGTGTCCAACTATCAATTTGAAATAAATCAGGAAACAATTGATATATATGAGCCATTCAGGTATTACTTGAGAGCTGAGACATGTAATATCCTGTTGAGTCCATTGCAGTTCATATTTGCTAAATTTCAAGAAACTAGAGGGTTCTCAAAGTTATGGCCAATTTTGGTATGCTTTCTTCACCTTTTCTTTACCATCGTCTATATAGAACCAAAAGAAACTGCACAAGCGCTGCAGAATCTTCATCATGTCCAGGCTGTGAATACTAGCAAATTTGATAAAGAATGTTAGGCCTGTTTTGAAGGATTCTGAGGTTGAAAAATCTCATCAATTTCTCATAACTGGGAAACTATGAAACCAATTTAAACCAAGGTCCCGTCCACACGTATACGTTTACGTTTGTAAACGCATAGAATGTTTTCCGTCCACATTGAAAACGATTGATGAACATGGTGGAGGTGACGTTACCGTTTACCGTTTACTAAAAGTATGCGTTTACGACCGTCCACAATTAAACGCGAAAAATGCGTTTTCAAAACAACTGAAAGCGATGGATGAAGACAATGTCTATGACGTCATCGTTTACGAAACTATGCGTTTACGACCGTCCACATGCAAACGGGAAAACAGCATTTTCAAAAGTATCCACTTTGGAAAACTTTTTCGAATGTATGCGTTTAGGGTAACCTGAAACGCCGTTTACGTGTGGACGCAAGGTGTAAACGTATACCAATGTATGCGTTTACGAACGTAAACGTATACGTGTGGACGGGGCCCAAGTATATCTTGTTGTCTAAGTTGACATATTACATACACAATGGTTATCAGTTGTAAGCAGCCTGATGATTAATTGGCAAACTACGGCCATCTTTTCTTGACTCACCCGACACAGTCTTTCGCAGAAGTGTTGGACTTCTCAAATATTTCACGTTTTCCTAAAGTATTTCTCCTCCTTACTCTCCCCCTTAAATCATGCTAAACTACAATAAAACACTCTTTCAGCTGCCACCAAGATTGGAATGGAAAAAAGTGGACCTACAATTGGATTTTTATCAACAGGCCCAACAATTTTGAAAAAGGCTGCAAGCGTACCAGTACTGGGAGCGCCAACTGCCAACAATAATTTCAGACGTTTGAAAATTTGTTACATGAAGAATAATTTTGATGAATTGGAATGAATCAATTCTTTTTTTATACATATGAAATACTACAATAAATCTTACATTCTACTATACCTTCCTAATACTATACAACACTACAGGGACGATGCCAAGGGGAGCGAAGGACAATGACTATCCCATGGCCAATAGAAAAGACACGCAACGTTAAATTACATACGATTAGGTACACTACGAATGATTAAAACCTAGTGGATATTATGTTAGATTCTGCCTAACATCAGATGCTGGGTCAGGTTCAGCAATTCCAGCGAGAAGATTTGGCCGTTGGACATCAAAAGAAGGGCAGAGCAACAAAAAGTGCTCTGTATCCTCAATGACATCGTTTGTTGGGCACATTGGGTTTTTGGTATCCCTAATGCTTGAATTTGTGGAGATTCAACTTGCTGAGACCAACCCTAAGTTAAGTGAGATAGGATAATCCTTTTGGATCGTGAATTCCAAAGACAGATTTTGCAGGGGGTGGATTATTTGATAAGATCTTTCTCTTAAAAACAGCAACAGATGGTGCAAGTCTCAATCCAGGCTCAAGCTTGTTGCTCAAGCTTGAATCGAATTCGATTGATAGCCGAACGATTAAGTGTTTCTTTGGGAATTTTCTTTTATTTTTAAAAGGATTGGGTAAGTCAAAAAAAACATGGGGCCTTTGACAAGCAATATTTTGGTGAAAGACAAGTCAATTCGGATTTGTTGAAGGACTTTTTTAAGGAAGAATATTTCAATGAATTATTCAAATTTAGTTTGTTACGATAACAAGGGCAGATTTCGTAATACAATAGCATCAGTTGCGTTTGATTGACACCTCAATTCAAAGCGATTGCAGACAAAGGAAATTCTCTCAAAAATCAATTCAAGAGAAACAAAGCCGCAAAATTTGTCCTGAAACCAGTAGGGCAAACTCTCGCCTTGTTCAAGCTGAAGGTGGTTTTTAAGAGAAGTTATGTGCATATAACGTAAGAAGAAAGGTAAATCTGAACTTCCGTCTGGTGGATTATGTTCATTTGATTCTGAAGTCGAACAGGAGGCATTACAATTCTCGCATATTTGGGGCTCAATTGAAACAATAACCTGGGTACCAGAGCCTTAACATTAACTTTTTAATCGTTTTTCATTTTTGTTGGCTCTGGTACCCAGAGCAATGAAACAATTACTTCTCAGCTCCTGAATGAAATAAACAAAATCCGCCAAACAGACCTTTAGATTCACCCTTCTTCTTCTGCTATAAGCACATAACTTCCTTTCGCGTGCACAAGGCGAGAGTTTGCCCTACTGGTTTCGGAGTAACGTTTGCGGCTTTGTTTGTTTTCAATTACTTGTTGAGAGAATTCTCTTTGCCTGCAGTCGCTAATCGCTTTAAATTGAGGTCTCCATCAAAAGCAAGTGATGCTACTGTATTACAAAGTCTACCCGTTGTTGTGCAGATGTCATTATTGCAAACAGGGAAAAATAATGTTACAATAGAATCTGCTACGTTTGATTGACACCTAAGTACAACGCGATTAGCGATTGCAGACAAGGGGAATTCAACGCCTCTTCGGTCAACTTATAATTAAGAGCAAAGCAAGCCGAAAAGTTGCTCTGAAACCGAGGTAGCTAACTCACTCATTGTGCATTCCAGAAATTGTTTTGTAAGAGCAAACATGAGCATAAATCCAAAGAAGAAGGATATATCTAAACTTCTGCCTCAGGCATTCTATTTGTTTGGTTCAGAAGCGGATTGACGGGCGATTCAATTCTGCTAATTTTGGGCGCAATTAAAACACTTACTGCTCAGCTTCTGAACCAAGCAAATAAAATGCCGGAGGTAGAAGTTTAGATATATCTTTCTTCTTTCGATATATGCTGATATTTTGCTCTTAAAACTATTTCTGGAATGCACAACGAGCCAGCTAGCTACCTGGGTTTCAGAGCAATTCTTGCGGCTGTCCTTGTGTCCTTGTATCTGTCATTATCTGTAAGGCACTTGTAAGGCAGAAATGTTAGGAAACATTGGTCGTGATTTTGGACACGTTATGAAGGTGTCTTGAAGAGGCATTCTCTAGGAAATCCTTCATAATCTCAGAACTGATTGGCAAATCTTAGTTAGATGAATTTTAACACTGAATTTTATACCGGGTGAGCCAGAGAAAAGTTCCCACTTTTAAAATTCATAGCACCAAGAGTACTTCGCAGATTTGAGTGATTCAAATCCTAGTTAAAAGCCGAAATATCGAAGTATCTTTGTGATTTTTCTGGTTGTCTTATCAGCACTAGAAGTATAGGTAAATTAAACTTTGTAAAAATTTCATGGTTAGAAAATGACTGAAAAAGGACCTAAAACATTGATCAAATCGTTAATGCTCTCCCCACGCAGAACAGTACGCAATGGGCATTTCACCTCTCTCATGAGCTATAAGACATAGATTTTCAAACAAATGCCAAAGATTTTTAAATCCCATGGCAATAAATATGCAGAGGATATCTCTCGCCCATTAGAAATTGCATTTTCTTTATTGTTCTGTGTGAGGAGTGCTCTGTGATTTAATCAATGTTTTAGGCTCTTTTCTAGTAATTTTGCAACCATAAAATTTTTGTAAAGTTGAATTCACCTATATTTGCAGTGCTCCTAAGAAGACGAGAAAAATCACAAAACTACTTTGATCTTTTGGCTTTTAACTAGAATTTGAATAATTCAAATCTGTGAAGTACTCTTGATGCTATGAATTTTCAAAAGTGGGAACTTTTTTCTGGCTCACCCGGTATTTGCTGATATCATCACCTTGATATCCAGGGAGCTGTTAAACGGGGATTGTTTTTATGACTATGGTACCGGGTGTCCCAAAAAAGTACTCCCATCTGAAACAGCATCAACAATTTATTACATGGCCAATCTTCAATTTTCTTCTTTTGTCAAGTAGATCAAAGACCAAATTATGTTCCAAGATATGGCTGATCTTCTAAATGCTTTAAAAATTAGCAAATTTAGCTCTTTTTAGGGCTACCTGGTTTTGAATCATACTGCAAAAAGCACTGATAATTGCCAGATCAATTTCTTTGTGCATTTAAAGCTTCTAGCTTGGTCATAAATGACAGAAAGAAATGGGCAGTATTATTGAAGACTTCACTGATGATAAAAAATCTGAAAATTTTGACTCTTAGAGAAGATTGAGTATTTTGCTTAAAAGCTATAGCTCAAAATTAGGGCTTTCAACGTGTAATTTGTCTACCTTGCTGTATCAAAAACAAACATTTTATCATCTATGAATATGTTTGAGCTTTTGATAAACCAACCCAAAAAGAAGATTCTATCAAAGGTTTGATAATACATTTTTAGTGATTTTTCAAACTGAAGTACATTTTTGGGAAACCCGGTAGATGTTAAAAAAATATAGACTCTTGCCTCAACGTTTCTCTTTCGTTGCAGCTCTGCTCTACCCATATTCCCAATGCTCCAAAAATAGAACAAAAATCACAAGAATATTTTCATCTTTCGGCTATGAACGCGACGTTGATCTATCTCAATTTTAAAAGTACTTTCCGTAAACAAATGTTCAAACATGCGAAATTATTTTTTGGCATATCCAGTATGTTTCCACAATTGTTGAAATGCACCATTTCTGGACATCGAAACACGTGGTTGTTGGTTGCCTGACTACAAATCATATTACTATCTATATTTACATCTACATCTACAGTAATACTCTGCAAGGATAATTGGCGTTACTGCAAAGGGGTTATTGACCCAAAAGTAAAATTTAAATAAAATCCAAACAGTCCTAATTACAAAAGTCGCTGAAATAAATAATCTAATTACTAATCACTGAGATCGAACTTGAAGAAATCAAACGCAAACTATCAACGATGTTTGCTTTATTTGGGAACCTAATTACACAAAAACATTTGGGGCCAAGATCTCTGCAATACCACATAATTTCTGAGAAAAGAGAGGGGTGAAAAAGCTCCTAAGCGAAAACAGAAATAATACTCAATCTAAGTTTTAGCTATTTTTCCCATGCCAGTAATCTCCATTTTTTTAGAAATGGCACAATGTGTCAACAAAAAAAGTGCTCCCACTCCAAAGAAGACCAAAACTCGATTATAACATAAGATAACTTTTCATATTTTTTTACCAATAAGCAAAATATACTCAAAGAAGATAATTTTGTTCTCATGACTTAAAGAGTAAGGAATGACAGGGTAAGAACCCTCATTCTGAGCTATACATTTCAAGCAACACTGTAAACCTTGCCTAGCAGCCATTAGTCTTAGATTTTTCAAAATCCTTCAACTCTACAATGAAAGATTGTGCTTCTTTCTGACATGACTATAGTCTGTCTCTAATTAGATGTCACCTGCAAATGCCCACAAATAACAACAATAAAATAATAGAAGTGTTTTGCAAAGGAATTGTGCGTTATCGCAAATCTCAGGTGACATCTAATTTGAGACGGACTTTAAACAACAAGGACAAATTTTGTAAGACAATAGCATGAGCTACTTTTGATTGACACCGCAATTCAAAGCGATTAGCGATCACAGACAAAGGAATTCTTTCAACCAGTAATTCAAAACAAACAAAGCCACAAAAGTTTCTCTGAAACTAGTAGGGCAAACTCTCGCCTTGTGCAAGTGAAAGATGGTTTTTAAGACACGTTACATGCTTATAACGAAAGAAGAAGAGTAAATCTACACATCTGCCACGGGCATTTAATTTATTTGGTTCAAAAGCCCATTGGGAGGCGATTCAATTCTGTTATTTTTTGGGTGTAATTAAAACACTTACTGCTCAGCTTCTGAACCAAAGAAATATAATGCCCGAGATAGATGTGTAGATATATCCTTCTTCTTTCGATCTATCCTTATGTTTGCTCTTAAAAACAATTTTTGGAATGCACAACGAGCGCGCTAGCTACTTGGGTTTCAGAGAGACTTTTGCGGCTTTGTTTGTTTTGAATTACTGGTTGAGAGAAATTCCTTTGTCTTTGATCGCTAATCACTTTGAATTGCGGTGCCAATCAAAAGCAACTCATGCTATTGTTTTACAAAATCTGTCCTTGTTACTTTAAACTGGAAGGTGAATATGCAGAAATAAATTAGCCTGATAATCGTCAGTGCTTTTTGCAGTATGCTTCAAAACAAGGCAGCCCTACAAAGGCCAAATTTTCTAATTTTAAAACCAATCACAGGATCAGCTTTCCCTGGGAAGATAATTTGGTCTTTAATCTGCACGCTAAAAAAATAAATTTAAAGATCGGTCTTGGAATCAAATTTTGGTGATTTTTCAAACAGGAGCACTTTTTGGGGCACCGTGGTAGCTTAATTAATTCTACACTCGTTGCAGATTTGTGTTAATCCTAAAATCTCATGTTTGTTTAATTCCTTAAATAAACGATTTTATTTACGTAAGCAGCAGCAGATTCCAGCTGTTTATTTGTCATTTAGATTCTTATTGTTTCAAGAGATTTTAACAAATTTGACTAATTGATCTAAATAGCAAATCCCTTTGACAATTAACTAACGAGATTCATTTTGACACAGACACCGGCTTGGCCGATAAAACTTCGGTTTAACTTTCATCCTTTACTTTCGGCAAGTAGCATATAGCCAATACTGGCTATGTCTTAAGTTTAACTTGATTTCTGATCTTGTAAAAGCATTTTGTACTCAATTTTGGCTGAACAATTGAGCAGCCCCTTCCTAGTCACTGCCATGGAAATTCACGTTTAAGCAGGGTATCTTTTAACTTACACAAGTGGTGCGGAATACTCCATCAGTTCGTTCTAAGTTCCCACCAGTAATCTACATTCCCCTCACCTGTTCCCAGAAAGAATACTGGATGAGCTCAAAATTTGGCGAAATGTGCGACCAAGAAATCATGGATCAGCTGAAAAAAACCTTCAGTCACATATTAAAACAATAGTTGATTGACATGTGAACATTCATTGGACCGAGACTGGCTTTTCAGTCTCATGATTATGCTACATGTCTCCTGATTATACCAATTAAGAAATTTTAGAGTACCCGTTTCATCAATTCTCCACCAGTGAATATTTAAAATATACATCAATTTTTCAACTTAAAAACACATCTAACTTTAACTAACATATGGAAAATAACTGCTGTAAAAAGACTGTGAGGCACCAGGGTAAAAATAAAATTTAAAAAAATTTATAAATTAACTGTATACTCAAAAAATGGACTTTCTTTTTTTTCAAGTGGTCTGGAACACAGGCTATGCCTAGCACATTCAAATAATTAACTATTTCATTCCCTGCCCCAAAGGCCGACAAACTTTTTTCTTCCTGGGAACGGCAATAATTTCGTCCAAACTTCCTGCGAAATTTTTTGTTTTTATTTTACATTGATTCAGTGGATTGTACTACAGCGTAGTTCGTACAAGTTGAAGGTAGAATATAGTTCACATGCTACTTGGTGAAATTTTACACGTTCATAAACCAACAAATTCAGGCGTAAACTTAATTAACATGAAAGAATACTTATATTGCATACAAGTTGAAGAAAGATTGCTAGGTAGCTATGTAGCTCAAAATAGGCACAGTAACTGAAGTTAAGCAACCACAATGCACATCACTTTCGTCATTAAGATGTTCAATCAAGATCTGGTTGCCACTTTCCCGCCACTTTCTTCCTTCCTTGAAACGAAATGCACTACCTAAGCACAAAAAGCAACTGAACAGCTCAATGGAAGGATTTACCTGGATGAAATCTACTCTTACAAAAGCCAATCTCCTTTCAAATGTTTGATACAAGCCTCTTGGTCAAGATTCTGCTCAATTAAAATTACTTCAGCAAGTCGATTGTGTTTTCCAGATAGCAATTATGATTTATGACATGTTCTGTCGTGTTTTCCCGGCAGCATAAATTTCAGCTTCCTTTCAGAAAATTTCCTGCAGCCCAAAATTCTTGCAAAAATTTCCTGGGAACGACGTTCCCCTGTTCCCCATACTTTTTCGACCTGAAAAGAGTACAAACAAACACTTTAAGCAATTGTTATCAACAATAATGGCTTTTGCGTCAAGACTCTGAATTTGACTATACCAATTTGTTCTATCACTACGGTTCTATCCAATCACAGACTGTTGTTATTGTCTTTTTATTCCTTTGTTTTGGTTTTGCACAGCAAATTTTGCAGTAACAATGCAGTTACTTCAGGCGGAGGAGCAAAACCAGGGTCGTCGTCTTTGGTGATGTCCCAACGAGCGTAATTTTGAAAGATCGACAATTGTGATTTTCGAGATTATATTCTGCCTCGCAGTGCTTGGCACCGCTGCGCAGCAACAATTGAAGAACATTTTTAAAGTGATTGGCCATTGATTAAAGCTAAATTCACATCGCACAAGCCAATCAAAGCCGGCACTTTTTTGAAACACCCGATATACTTCCGTCCTATTTCTCTTCTACCAATTTTTGGGAAGATGCTTGAAAAACTTGTGTACGATTCTTTATACACACATCTTGTTTCTGGAACTTTCTGGAAAAACAGCAGCCTAACCCTTTTTTTTCTTTTTGACTGAAGTGATCCCGGAATTTGCGTGGGCTGTCTCTGCTCATCGCACTGCTGCCGCGGGTGCATCGGTTGGGGGGAGTCTATGATAAATTGGAAAGTCTTTTT
>REGL01000031.1:660327-684744 GCA_004194395.1 Aurelia aurita complex sp. Pacific | reverse complement strand
GTCAATAAATAACTTTAAAGTTATAGATATGAGACATATTGATTGTTCTTATATATGAATACCAAACCACCACAAAAGAGAAACACTATTTTCAAAAGTTCACTTTGCCCTGAAACCTTCGCCCAGAAATAAAACCAAAAATAGTAATAGATCTATGACAATGATCAATATTCTAAATTCACAGTGATGGTCATTTATCCTTTCCCTGTCGATAGATATACAGTACTTGCTTCATCAAACACCAATAAAATTCTTGGATCAGTAACCACAGTTTTGAATGAAGGTCAAACCTAGGCTGTCAAATTTTTGGAGGTTGTTCAGGGAGCTGGTATCAGAATACTTTTCTGTGTCATCAGAGTGGAAAAATTGTCCTGCAAATTATGATTTTCTGAAGGCAGAATTATGAAGGAAATGAGATTGAAAAGGTCTTTTTCATCTGACTTTGTGTTCACATGAGAAAATAAAAATCATGGGTAGTTCACTTTACCCCGGTCAAAGCAAAATATCGACTGAGCGGTAGATCTTTTAAAATATTATGTTAGCTAACAAAAGTCTTCCTTGACCCTTTCCTGTTGGAAAAAGTAAAAACATGGTATGTTCTTCAAATCGATCAAAACAATTATAGAAATTAATTTCATCTTGGGGTCAAAAATTAAGACCAAAGAGAGGAGCCCAAACCTAACAACCATAATTTCCTGAGGTTGTTTTACTGCCTCAGGGAACTATTTTGCAAAAATGTTTTCATTTTCTGTGCGCACATGTGACAAAGCATTGGGCATAAATCATGTTTTATCATTGCATGTTTACTTTTGGAGAGAAGCGCTAATGTTCCGAGTAGTTCACTTTACCCCCTGTAGTTCACTTTACCCCGTCTTACCCTTATCAGTCTAGGTAGACTCTACTTTGAGTTCTCTTTGAGAAAGAGAGGCAAATGGACAATTCTCATCTTACCCTCAGCTTTGTAAGGAATTCTTCAATGCCTATTGATCCCTGTCCATCAGTATCAAAGGCATTAAACATTTCTTTTGCCTCCTGATAAAAGTAAATTTGAAGAAATAGTCATTATTGTATTCAAAGGGTCTGTTTCAACCATACATAACATCATAGTCTCCAAATCTTTTCTTTTGACAGAAGTTCCCCTGGGACGCTGACTCATCCTCTGATCAGATTGTGTTTTCTCCTAAAATTGACCAATCAGGTTCATCATTTCATTACTTCCGCGTTTTGCAGCTAGATTTAGGCCATTTTGGGTACCCGCAATAAAAAACATTGCACGCTCGAATAAATCGAATTTTTTGAAAATTTCAACGGGAAAAGGATGTTTATACATAGGACCACAAGTGTTCATGTAACCTCCTTGCCGTCACTTGCAATGAAAGATTGGTGGCAGTTTGAAAGTCAAGCATAAGTTTCTTTGGACATTTGCATACAATTTTCAGTGATAAATCGATAAGAAGATTGTTGATTACCATTGAAGTTGAAGCAAAGTATCGAAACAACTGCCAATATTTTTAATTCCCACGCTTGGGATGGAGTGTGAGTGAAACCAAACTTACGGCATTGCAAACAATTCTCAAAGAAGACGACGGCTTTGCATCGGGAGCGATCAAGATCATGATGAAGTATGTTTTCCTTCTACTTTGTTAGTGACCTGTCTTGTAGTTAGCGCCTTTCAGATTTTTACATTCTTATCAAAATCTGAAAGGCGCTCACTGCAAACAGGTCAGGTCACTTTTCCCGTTGAAATTTTCAAAAAATTGGATTTATTCGAGCGTGCAATGTTTTTTATTGGGGGGGTACCAAAAATGGCCTAAATCTAGCTGCGAAACGCGGAAATAATGAAATGACGGCACCTGATTGGTCAATTTTAGGAGAAAATGCAATCTGATCAGAGGATGAGTCAGCGTCCCAGGGGAACTTCAGACAAAAGAAAAGATTTCGAGGCTACGTTCAGGGACATGGAAGTATCTCAAACTTGGAGGGGCACGACACTTCGAGGGCACTTTTTCCATTAAGCTAAAGGGGCATTTCCTGAAAACAAAAAGGGCACTTCTTTGTTTATTTCAAAATCTTGGGGGGGGCACGTGCCCCCAATGCCCCCCGGTTCCTACGTCTCTGGCTATGTTCCATAGCATGCCTTGCACATGCCATCTCCTGGTTGGGTTTTCTTGTTGCTATTTTCATGGGCCAACAAATGGATGGAATGTGCATGGCATGCTGGTTGAAAAGACCCTTTAAATCAGGAGAACATGAGAACAAAAAGAATCCCCGGTTGGAAGGCCACTGCTCCATGAATATCAATTAAGCAATAATATTGAAAACTATCTTGTTCTTGTTTTATTGCCAATATGTTCAATTAGGTTCAGTAATTTACCCGGACTTAATCGGCCATTCTTTCCCGTGGATATGGGTGATTTTCTGCAGAAAGACCCTTCCAAAAACCTGCAAAAATGAATGAAAACAGTGAGCAAGTGTTCCCTCCTAAAATTGATGACACTCACATAAATCCTTGTATTTTGTCCTCTTGGGAGAAAGGAATCCCACTGAATAGGTCATTGATACCAGGGGGAGGTCTTGTTCATCCTCCCCAGATGATAGCACGTGCTAAAGCGTCCATCAGTCATTGCCGTAAGGCCATTGTAAGGCAGAAATGTTGGCCAGGTCTATAACGTGGACCTCGCGGACCACGCGGACCTCGCGGAGCAAGACCAGGGGGTAAAATGGTCCGCTAAAGGAGGTCCGCGTTTTAGGATTTCGTATAGGGGAAAATCCTAAAACGCGAACTTCGCTGACCTTATTTGCTGTAGTTCCTGCTTCCAACGCTGATTGGCCAATTCATTACGATGCGATGTTGTTTCTCGCTGAGATAGAAAGGATATATACTAAACACATTTCACTCCCAGTCAGTTCAGTTCAGTTCAGTTCATATTTTAAATTCCACTACATACAATTTCATAATTAACAATACCAACAATTAACTAAACTACAAAGAAATAAGACAATATTACAGAGAATTAATACATTGATACGGAAAATTAATACAATATACAAATACAGAGAGACGAGATAAATTGTATGGAGGGAATTACNGCATCTGTTGTTCTTATTTGGAATGACCCAAATCATGTTTTATCATTGCATGTTTTCTTTTGGAGAGAAGTGCGAATGTTCCGAGTAGTTCACTTTACCCCGTAGTTCACTTTACCCCGTGGCTGTAGTTCACTTTACCCCGTCTTACCCTTATCAGTCTAGGTAGACTCTACTTTGAGTTCTCTTTGAGAAAGAGAGGTAAATGGACAATTCTCATCTTACCCTCAGCTTTTTAAGGAATTCTTCTAAGCCTATTGATCCCTGTCCATCAGTATCAAAGGCATTAAACATTTCTTTTGCCTCCTGATAAAAGAAAATTTGAAGAAATAGTCATTACTGTATTCAAAGGGTCTGTTTCAACCATAGCATAACATAGCCTTCAAATCTTTTCTTTTGACAGAAGTTCCCCTGGGACGCTGACTCATCCTCTGATCAGATTGCGTTTTCTCCTAAAATTGACCAATCAGGTTCCATCATTTCATTACTTCCGTGTTTTGCAGCTAGATTTAGGCCATTTTGGGTACCCCCAATAAAAAACATTGCACGCTCGAATAAATCGAATTTTTTGAAAATTTCAACGGGAAAAGGATGTTTATACATAGGACCACAATTGTTCATGTAACCTCCTTGCCGTCACTTGCAATGAAAGATTGGTGGCAGTTTGAAAGTCAAGCATAAGTTTCTTTGGACATTTGCAAACAATTTTCAGTGTTAAATCTAATCTATAAGCAAAGTATCGAAACAACTGCCAATATTTTTAATTCCCATGCTTGGGATGGAGTGTGAGTGAAACCAAACTTACGGCATTGCAAACAATTCTCAAAGAAGACGACGGCTTTGCATCGGGAGCGATCAAGATCATGATGAAGTATGTTTTCCTTCTACTTTATTAGCGACCTGTCTTGCAGTTAGCGCCTTTCAGATTTTTACATTCTTATCAAAATCTGAAAGGCGCTCACTGCAAGATAGGTCAGGTCACTTTTTTAGTTGAAATTTTCAAAAATTCAATTTATTCGAGCGTGCAATGTTTTTTATTGGGGGGGAACCAAAAATGGCCTAAATCTAGCTGCCAAACGTGGAAGTAATAAAATGACGGCACCTGATTGGTCAATTTTAGGAGAAAATGCAATCTGATCAGAGGATGAGTCAGCGTCCCAGGGGAACTTCAGACAAAAGAAAAGATTTGGAGGCTATGTTCCATAGCATGCCTTGCACATGCCATCTCTTGGTTGGGTTTTCTTGTTGCCATTTTCATGGGCTAACCAATGGATGGAATGTGCATGGCATGCTGGTTGAAAAGACCCTTTAAATCAGGAGAACATGAGAACAAAAAGAATAACGGTACTAACTACCGGGTGAGCCAGAAAAAGAATCCCCGGTTGGAAGGCCACTGCTCCATGAATATCAATTAAGCAATAATACATAAAACTACCTTGTTGTTGTTTTAGTGCCAATATGTTCAATTAGGTTCAGTAATTTACCCGGACTTAATCGGCCATTCCTTCCCGTGGATATGGGTGATTATCTGCAGAAAGACCCTTCCGAAAACCAGCAAAAACGAATGAAAAAAGTGAGCAAGTGTTCCTTTCTAAAATTGATGACACTCTTGGGAGAAAGGAATCCCCCTGAATAGGTCATTGATACCAGCGGGGGGGGTGGGGCTTGTTCATCCTCTCCAGATGATAGCACATGTTAAATCGTCCATCAGTCATTGCCGTAAGGCCATTTCTGAGATATTTGAGCTCCGACTTTTAACCTTTTTCTTTGACTCTGTTAATAAAACTTCACCAAGTTGCTTTCATAACTTCTTCCTATTCAATTCATCTGTTCATCAATATTCAACGAGACAGGCCAGTCAAGGTGATCTATATGTCTCAAATGAACAGTCTTCAAAATGGTCTAAAGTCAATTTGATATCTTGGTGCTAAACTTTGGAATTCATTACTCGTTGAACTCCGTAATGCTCCATCGAAAATATCCTTCAAAAAGCAACTGAAAATTTACTTACTGAAAGGTTAATGAATAATTCAAAGCTATGTTTGATTCTGGCACAATTTCTACTTTATCATATGAAAATCAAATGTGTCCATCACAATTTCAAATCTTTATAGGACAGGGGGGGGGGGGCTCTCTCCTTGATTAGTTTTAAAGTAATTCCCTCCATACAATTTATTCTTTTCTCTGTATTTGTATATTGTATTAATTTTCCGTACCAATGTAATAATTTTCTGTAATATTTTCTTTTTCCTTGTAGTTTAGTTAGCTGTTAGTATAGTAAATTATAAATTGTATGAAGTGAATTTAAAATATATGAAACTGAAACATTGTAAGGCAGAAATGTTAGGGAAATTTGTTCATGATTTTAGGCACGTTTTGAAGGTTTTTGAAGGAGGCTTTCTTGAGAAAATCCGTCATAACTTCAGAATGGAGTGGCCGATTTCAGTTTGGTAAATTCTATAGTAGATTTGAACATTTCTACCATTATTTTTTTTTTTTTTTTTTTTTTTTTCATTAATATCAATTAAGCAATAATATTGAAAACTATCTTGTTGTTGTTTTACTGCCAATATGTTCAATTAAGTTCAGTAATTTACCCGGACTTAATCGGCCATTCTTTCCCGTGGATATGGGTGATTTTCTGCAGGAAGACCCTTCCAAAAACCTGCAAAAACGAATGAAAATTGGTGAGCAAGTGTTCCCTCCTAAAATTGATGACACTCACATAAATCCATGTATTTTGTCCTCTTTGGAGAAAGGAATCCCCCTGAATAGGTCATTGATACCAGGGGGAGGTCTTGTTCATCCTCCCCAGATGATAGCACATGCTAAAGCGTCCATCAGTCACTGCTGTAGGCCATTGTAAGGCAGAAATGTTAGGGAAATTTGTTCATGATTTTAGGCACGGTTTGAAGGCCAGGTCCATAACGCGGAACCGGCGGAACTCGCAGAATTTTTGTTCCGCGAAGTCGAGTTCCGAGTTTTGTTCTTGCAGTATGGGGCCGAGAACAAAAATGCGGAGCTGGCGGAATTTTTCTTCCGCGAAGCTAAGTTCCGCGCTTTGTCCTCGCGGTATAGGGCCAAAAACCAAAACGCAGAACTCGCGGAATTTCATCTATAAGGCCTGCACTTCCTCCCCTTGCCTACAAAGAAGTTTACTTGCATTTTATCACTTTTTATCAACTTTTAATCAACTGCTCTTCCCATGCCAAAAGATTTGTAGCATTTTCTTAAGCAGCTACTTTCGCGTACGTTGCTACGCGGCCCTACGCCGTCAGCCAAATCTGCTTCGAAAATGAGCCAAAAATGGTCCGTTTAATTTCCCTCTTTCTGCAAAATCCATTGCAATTAATCTCAAAAACATACAGTTGAATTCAGTAATTCAACTCTCTTCTGGAAAATTGAGACCGAAACAAACTGACTTTCTCACAGGATTGAAAGGCATATAAATTGAGATGAAATTTCCCACTTTGGCTCCAAGCGATATGAGATTTGTAGGTAGGCCATGTGTTGTGATTTGAAGTGCCGTATTGCTTTAGTATCGGACTCGATACAGGTGGACTCAAGTTCGCTATTCGTTTATCTACCATTTTTGATATCAGCTAATGATACCATAAAAAAGCATTCTGCTCTGTAGTAATTAATGTTTGCATTTCATGTTTAAGTTCATGATTCAATGAATCATTGGAAGAATGATGTCTCTTTTCGTACTTCAGTCTAACGCGTTAGCAAGCAGAAGTCATGACATATTATGCCCAAAGACTAAATTCCTTAAATGACAATTAATACAATAAAACAACTTTAGTAGCACCAGAAGGAGGAAATCAGAGGCTTTTAAAATAGAATTCCGCGAGTTCCGCGTTTTGGTTTTTGTCCCTATAGCGTGAGGACAAAACGCAGAACTTGATTTTGTGGAACTTGTCGGTCAACATAAGAAGCTCTTTTTACGTTGATTTTGGTTGATCAAACCAAAGTTTCTTTCCTTGGTATACAACTGGGATGGGATACAACTAAGTAGCGATGTTAGTTTTGCTGTTCAGCTGAGCGAAACAATATTTAGTAGGCCTTGCTTTTATTGGGCATAATCCAATACTCTCAACAATTCTAGTCAAGGGAAGTGGGGTCAGGAAGTGGGGGAATAGACAAGGATAGCATTTTTAACATTTCCCCCACAGCTAATTGTTGCAGCGTGCGTATGCTCAATGTACATTTCTTTGCCTCATGTGACACGCGATCATTATCCTCGAAGCTCTCCCATAGCTCAGGCTGATCCAAAGGCAAAAAAATGGATCTTAGAAATTCGTATTTTTATGCCTCAAATTTTTTATTAATATTTGGTACCCTATGGTATATAAAAGAATAGCGAATTCGAGTCCAACTGTATCGAAGCAGTACAGCATGTTAAAATCACAACACATGGCCTACCTACAAATCTCCTATTGCTTGGAGCCGAAGTGGAACATTTCATCTCAATATATATGCATTCAATCTTGTGAGAAAGTCAGTTTGTTTCGGTCTCAATTTGCTAGAAGAGAACAAAATTTTTGAATTCACCTGTATATTTTTGAGATTTGCAATGGATTTTGCAGAAAGAGGGAAATTAAACGGATGATTCTTGGCTCATTTTCTAAGCAGATTTGGCTGACAGAGTAGAGCCGCGTAGTAACGTACGCGAAAGTAGCTGCTTAAGAAAATGCTACAAATCTTTTGGCATGGGAAGAACAGTCGCTTAAAAGTTGATTAAAAGTGATAAAATGCAAGTAAACTTCTTTGTAGGCAGGGGGAGGAAGAGCAGGCCTTATAGATGAAATTCCGCGAGTTCTGCGTTTTGGTTTTTATACCGCCAGGACAAAGCGCGGAACTTAACTTCGCGGAACAAAAAATTCCGCCAGTTCCGCGTTTTGGTTTTCGGCCCCATACTGCGAGAACAAAGCACAGAATTCGACTTCGCGGAACAAACGTTCCGCCAGTTCCGCAGTTTCCGCGTTATGGACCTGGCCCGGTTTGACGGTTTTTGAAGGAGGCTTTCTCGAGAAAATCCGTCATAACTTCAGAATGGAGTGGCCAATTTCAGTTTGGTAAATCTTATAGTAGATTTGAACATTTCTACCATTAAACTATATATTTGCCGATATCATTGTCTTGCTATCCAGGGATTCATTGTCTTGATATATGGGGATTCTTTTTCTGACTCACACGGCACTATCATACTAGATATAACAGAATATAACAGTACCAGGACAAAAAGATTGCCTTTTATGGTACTTTCAAAACAAGAAAGTGAAAATCTAGTGTAACTGGACATTCAAAATTTCATATTGTATATACTTCTCAGGCCTTTTCGTAAAGAAATTTCCACAAGGGCATCCTATCGCCCTCGTAGTTAAGCTTAGGAGGGCGATCGCCCCCTTAAAATAGTCTCGTATTTTTACTTGTTTCCACTGATAAGCAATGAAAGCTTCCAAGGTCTTGTTCTTGCAACTTGGACTGTTTCCTTTATGTTCACTTCACCAGAGAGAAATGAGTCCACTCGAACAGACTACACATTTTTTTTTATCCAAAGTTACAAGAAGATTTTATTCCATTTGTTTGCAATGTTCTTCTTTTGTTGCTCCATTATTATTTTTCCTAAGTTAGCAAAAGGTCACGACAGTTAAGCCAGCCAGTTTCCTGTTGTTCCCTTGATTGAGTGTGAAGCCCCAGTCAAGATGAATAAAGATTCCACAAAAGTCATTAACAGATTAGAGAAGGCGATTAGAGTAGTGGATGTAAGCCGTTGAAACAAAACAACCAAGTCTCCATTAAAATTTCGTCAAAAACTGCACTCAAACTTGGAGCAGGCCTGATCTACGGAGCAGAGAAGGGCTGNTGAAAATGCCACAACCAAATCTTTTATTATCAAGTGTATTTCTCACAGCTTCTGTCAAACTCACTAGGGCATGATCGATAGAGTGGTTTTCTTGAAAACCAAATTGTAAAGAATAAAGAACATTATGTAATTCAAGGAATCTATAAAGTCTTCTATACATTAACTTCTCAAATATCTTACTGAAAATGGGAAGAAGAGAAATTGGCCTGTAGTTAGAAGGTAGCTCAGGATTCCCTTTCTTGAAAAGAGTTATCACCTTGGCTATCTTGAGTTTTTCAGGAAAAATACCAGACTGGAAAGACTGATTTACAAGGAGAGCAAGATGTGCAAGCTGCTCCAGTATGTGCAAGCTGCTCGTGGTGGCGGATTATGATCTTTCAAATCTTTGATGGAGCTAGTAAATGAAATGTAAACACCAACGATATCCTAATTCAGTCAATTTCTTTACCTGTATACGCGACACATTCGTAGTGATGCAATTCGAATCCTCTCCAAGTATCTCTCCGTTTCTCGCCGTAGCCCTGTGTTTGATATGACTTTCCTCATTAGGCATAAGCGGGCCTAAGCTTATCACCCTTCGAAAATTTATAACACCATGTGCGAAATACAATCGAATTGTCCAATTTCACGACAGCTGAAAATTACGACCAGAGCACAATAACGTGAAAAGAAATAACAGAAGACACATTGGTTCGTCCTCTCCTGAAAGCCTGGGGCCTGATAAAGGGCCAATAAAAAAGTCCGCGAAAAGAAAGGTCCGCGCTTTAGGATTTTGCATAGGGGCAGATCCTAAAGAGCGGACCTCCCGGACCTTAAAAATTTTCTGTCCTAAATGCTTGAATACATCCAATCATGGATGCGCATTATATTTTGATTACTCCCAATGTCGTATTTCTTGACATAGCTCTGCATTTCAAACTTTGTGAGTATATATATTTTTCGAACAAAAAAGTTTACTCCAAAGCGAATCGAAAAACCCCACACACCGTGCACATAAGAAAGCTACGGGTACACATTTGTGACTATTTTTCTCAATCTAGGAATTGATACCAGGACGAAAAGAGGCACAATTCATGTATTGATCTGAAAAGTCCGCGAAATATGAGGTCCGCGTTCTAGGATTTTGTATAGGTGCAAATCCTAAAATGCAGACCTCGCGGACCTAAATACTGGTCCGCGTGGTCCGTGAGGTCCGCGTTATAGACCTGGCCAAAAATGTTAGGGAAATTTGTTCATGATTTTAGGCACGTTTTGAAGGTTTTTGAAGGAGGCTTTCTTGAGAAAATCCGTTCATAACTTCAGAATGGAGTGGCCAATTTCAGTTTGGTAAATTTTATAGATTTGAACGTTTCTACCATTAAACTATATATTTGCTGATATCATTGTCTTATATCCAGGGAAATCGTTGTCTTGATATCCAGGGAGCCATGACCATTCAAATGGGAATTCTTTTTCTGACTCACCCACCACTATCATACTAGATATAACAGAATAAAACAGTACCAGGACAAAAGATTGCCTTTTATGGTACTTTCAAAACTAGAAAGTGACAAATCCAGTGTAACTGGACATTCGAAATTTCATATTGTATATACTTATGCAATCTTCTCAATAATGGCCACCACAATTATCAAGCATGGAATAGGTCTTGAATGATTCGAAAAGTATATTTTTGCATTGAACTTTTCACTTACATGAGTTTGAAATGAAAAATAACAGTTGCTATGCCAGTTCATCTGATTTTGCATCCAGAACAGTCAGGTGAACAGGGTTTGAGCTCATTTAGAGTTAGGACAAAGGGCTGTGGATGCCATTAGGTCTTCTCTACTTCTGTGCTCCCAGAAACACCTCAACTTTACCTACACAGTGGGTGATTCTAGGTCACAAACTGTCTAACTTGTGGAATATGGGTTGTACCATAATGATCCAATTGTTTGTGCTCCAGAAGGTCAAGTTAAAAGTATAACAAAATACTTACCTCAGCACTAACAGAAAGACCAAAATCACGTATTCCCGTGGAGAACTCTTCAAGTGACACTTGTCTGTTGCTGTCATCATCAAGAATCCTGAACTGCCTGAAATGGAAAATGAAAAATGGAATGACCTTTGGCAATACATGAGAAAACAGATGATATATCCGAAACAGTCCACTGCTTTATTTTACCTTTCATTCCATTCTGCAAAGTGGAATCTGATAAAAAATTTTGACATAAAACATTGCTTTTGTCCCAAGCATTGACTGAATGGAAGGAATACTTTATTAACATTTTTATGGCGCGCCAAACCGGCCAAAAACATTAAATTTGTTGACTGCAATATATGATAAGTTGTTGATCATGTATTGATTTTTGTTGACACAACTTACATTTTTACAGACACAATTTACATTTTTACAGACACAATTTACATTTTTACAGACACAATTTACATTTTTGCAGACAACATTTACATTTTTGNATTTCAGTTTGGTAAATTCTATAGTAGATTTGAACATTTCTACCATTAAACTATATATTTGCTGATATCTTTGTCTTGATATCCAGGGATATCATTGTCTTGATATCCAGGGAGCCATGACCTTTCAAATGGGGATTCCTTTTCTGACTCACCCACCACTATCATACTAGATATAACAGAATATAACAGTACCAGGACAAAAGATTGTCTTTTATGGTACTTTCAAAACTAGAAAGTGACAAATCCAGTGTAACTGGACATTCGAAATTTCATATTGTATATACTTATGCAATCTTCTCAATAATGGCCACCACATTTATCAAGCATGGAATAGGTCTTGAATGATTCGAAAAGTATATTTTTGCATTGAACTTTTCACTTACATGAGTTTGAAACGAAAGATAACAGTTGCACTGCCAGTTCATCTGATTTTGCAGTCAAAACAGTCAGGTGAACAGGGTTTGAGCTCATTTAGAGTTAGGACAAAGGGCTGCGGATGCCATTAGGTCTTCTCCACTTCTGTGCTCCCAGAAACACCTCAACTTTACCCACACAGTGGGTGATTCTAGGTCAAAAACAGTCTAACTTGTGGAATATGGGTCGTACCATAATGATCCAATTGTTTGTGCTCCAGAAGGTCAATTTAAAAGTATAACAAAATACTTACCTCAGCGCTAACAGAAAGACCAAAATCACGTATTCCCTTGGAGAACTCTTCAAGTGACACTTGTCTATTGCCGTCATCATCAAAAATCTTGAACTGCCTGAAATGGAAAATGAAAAATGGAATGACCTTCGGCAATACATGAGGAAACAGATGATATATCCGAAACAGTCCACTGTTTTATTTTACCTTTCATTCCACTCAATTGGGCCACTCCTATACTTTCCAATAGTAATTAGTATCATGCTTGTACAAAGGCTTAACATATGCACCCTAAACGCTGACCTGTTTTAGTGGAATACATACCCTAATCGCGGAAACTTTTCTTGAGAACATACCCTTTCCCGTGTGAAAATAGAAATTCTCTAGTTCAGGGACCCTAATCGTTGACAAACAGTTACTAATATTGCCGATGTGATTTGAAGAGGAGGAAACTGATCCCGACTTCCTACCCCAACTTGTGCTGGTCTGCTAAGTTTTTTGACTCGTTACGAATTCTATCTTATAAATTTTGATTAAAATATTATTGTAGAGGAGTTTAAATCTATCAAATGCAGAAAAGTGCACCCTTTTTTTAAATTATGGTCGAATTAGCACCCCTAAACACGGGCCCACGCGGGCCCGTGCCTACTTTGTACGAGCATGATAACACAGGTAGCAAGTGGTCCCCCCGGGTGGCCACCTATAAAGCACTCTAAAATGAGGGGCTACCATGCCTAACAAAGTTAAAGTGAAATCTTTCAAATCAACTTCACAAGTTTCACAGCATAATTTTCAAACAGCAGATAGTCTACATGTTTTGGACTCACCAAGTAGCTGAATGACCTGCTATGGAAACTAGGTGGAGGCCTGCATAATTTAAATAAATTAAATTTAAGTAACACTGTTGAATTGAAACTGTTTGAGTTTTCTTCTTTTTCTACACAATATTTAAAATTCCCATGGGATTTCTTTGAGTTAACACTAAATATCATAAACAATTTAAAGAGACAAAGAACTCCTTTAAGCTGAAAGAATAAATAAACATAAAGGCACAATCAAAACCCCATGTAAATATTTTGAATTTATGATTCAAAGGAAACCCTAACAGAAAAGATTAACCAAACTCATCAATAAGAATGTTATAAAACCAGACTTGCAAAGTTATTGAAAGAAAAAGATACGTTTTCTAAGGGTAAAGTCTTGAAGGATTCAAAGAAAATCATTTACCTGTGATTAATTTATCATATATTTTCATGAATATCACAGTTTGGTTTTCAGCAAATGTAATGCAAAGTATGTGGTTTCAAAACTCCCTAGCCCACTGTTATCTCTTTTCCAAATCAATAATGTTCCACCCATAACCAAGGACATCACCAAGGGGCAGAATTCCTGAGGGTAACATTCATTCATATGCAGAAACAATTTAAAGCTGGATACACCTTTCAGGACTTAGTTCCTAATACTGTAACTCCATCCTGCCTATATCCTGCAAGGATGTTGGTAGCCTGGACCAAACAAATCCAATTCTTAGGGACAAACAAGGGAATAACTAATGACCCTAAAACAGGATTTAAATGCAAAGAGTCATTTATGTTCTTTTTGTCCAATCATGGAGGGGAATACTACTATCAAAAACTGTGATGTGGTGTCTGGCACTGCCGTGCTCATTCAAAAATGATACAATATGTACAGGATCAAAGAAAGCAGCTGCAAAGCAAAACTAAAAGGATCTTTACCACAAAAAAAACAAATCTTTTAATACATTTCTAGATCGCAAAAATGGTTTAGTGGCAGCCTGGGTTCTATCAGCCTTCAAGCTTTGCCCCCACCGTAGCAAACCTGCTCAAGTGTAACCTTCAAGAGGGAAGGTAATATAAACAAATAACAACATAACACACCTACATTTCATACAGTTATGATAAACGTTTGCCAGCTTCTTTTTAAATTTAAACTCCATACACTTAAATAATTTATGTCAAAATACCAATGCAACTTTACAATTAATAAATGGAAGCAAAACTACTATATGCTAAGTTAATGATACTTTAATCAATAATTCAGAGTTATATCACAAATAATCAGGTATCATTTTCAATTTGACAGCATCATGTGTCACCTGTATTCTCAACTCATTCATCATTATTGAGCGTTCCAAAATTAGGACACAAGTAAAAGAATAACTATATTTAATGCAGTTTCAAGGTTTGACAGGTTTCTAATGAATAATTTCACACATTCTGAATTTGGTTGATGGTCTTGGAAAAGAAAATGCACATGCACATGCTGCAATTGATGAATAGTATTTAATTGGGTGTCCTAACTAAGTTTGAAAAATCACCAACATTTGATCACATGGGCAAGTTTCAAATTTCTCATTCTGTAGATCAAAGACCAAATGATCTTCCCAGGTATATAGCTGGTCTTGGGATTAGTTTTTAGATTTGCAAATTTACGTCTACTTAGGGCTGCCTGTAGACTGATTATATGGCCGCAGTTATCGCTATTGAAAGGCTGCAGGACACTCCTAACTGTGACTCATAATCAAACACCATCATTTTGAAATGACTAGTACTGCCTCGTTTCGATAAGGGCCTAGGCAGAAAAACACAAACATTTGTGGTTCTCAAATNCAAAAAAAACAAATCTTTTAATACATTTCTAGATCGCAAAAATGGTTTAGTGGCAGCCTGGGTTCTATCAGCCTTCAAGCTTTGCCCCCACCGTAGCAAACCTGCTCAAGTGTAACCTTCAAGAGGGAAGGTAATATAAACAAATAACAACATAACACACCTACATTTCATACAGTTATGATAAACGTTTGCCAGCTTCTTTTTAAATTTAAACTCCATACACTTAAATAATTTATGTCAAAATACCAATGCAACTTTACAATTAATAAATGGAAGCAAAACTACTATATGCTAAGTTAATGATACTTTAATCAATAATTCAGAGTTATATCACAAATAATCAGGTATCATTTTCAATTTGACAGCATCATGTGTCACCTGTATTCTCAACTCATTCATCATTATTGAGCGTTCCAAAATTAGGACACAAGTAAAAGAATAACTATATTTAATGCAGTTTCAAGGTTTGACAGGTTTCTAATGAATAATTTCACACATTCTGAATTTGGTTGATGGTCTTGGAAAAGAAAATGCACATGCACATGCTGCAATTGATGAATAGTATTTAATTGGGTGTCCTAACTAAGTTTGAAAAATCACCAACATTTGATCATATGGGCAAGTTTCAAATTTCTCATTCTGTAGATCAAAGACCAAATGATCTTCCTAGGTATATAGCTGGTCTTGGGATTAGTTTTTAGATTTGCAAATTTACGTCTACTTAGGGCTGCCTGTAGACTGATTATATGGCCGCAGTTATCGCTATTGAAAGGCTGCAGGACACTCCTAACTGTGACTCATAATCAAACACCATCATTTTGAAATGACTAGTTCTGCCTCGTTTCGATAAGGGCCTAGGCAGAAAAACACAAACATTTGTGGTTCTCAAATGAAACACATTGATTTGAAAACTTCACAATAAATCAGTTAATGCTTAGCGAAAGCAACAAAATAGTACCTACGTACAAACGCACGTCCAGTATGAGCGGACTCGGTTTGGTGTAGTAGTCTGGTTTTGAATAATAGTGATTACTGGGACTCAAGGGCAGCCTGGCTTTGAAGCTTGATGCAAAAGCATTGATGGCTACCAGATTCATTTCTTTTCAATATTGAGCTTCTAGTTGGTTTACCCATGTCAGATAGAAATGCAAACTATAATAGTTTGAGACTTCAGGGATAAAGGAAGATCTCAAATTTGTGGCTCTTACGGCAAGATTTACAATGTTGCGTCAACAGTACAGCTTACAATAAGGGTCTTCAACCTATCAATAGAAACAAACTTTTATTGTCTTTACATTTGGATCATTGATAAAACAGATGAAAAAAATTTTGTCCTAGAATTGCTAGAATGTGATAGTTTTGGTGATTCATATATTTTCATATATCTAATCAATTTATATGATAGGTAGCGTCTACTGGGGCAAAATGGGTAAGTTTGGGGTAAAATGGATAGGATGAAAAACTTGGATAATTTTTGCCAAAATCTTTGTTCAGAGTTTTCCTCTAGCTAGAACTGCTCAAATTCCCCTCCTTGACAGAGTGAATGTTGATTTATGAGTTACTGGTCTACTGTTTTCCAGCAATCAACACTACCCATTTTACCCCAGCCTGCCCATTTTACCCCAGTAGACCCACTGGATCAAGCCTTAATCACACTGTCACAGCAAAACAGCTTGCAAGGCATTGGTCCAAGTCACAATCACACAGCATTAGGACCATGACGAGGAGTCATATACTCAATTGATGTTCAGCTTTTCTGTATTCCCAGGACTCTTTGGTGCTAAAACTGCAACTTCACCTATCAACGTGAACTATGGATTTGAGGCGCATTGGTGTAATGTCTTGTTCAATTCATACCCTGACCATCCCCCCGGGCAGCCCAGGGTCAATAAAAATTCCTTGATCAAATGCCCGGCCCGGGGGCTGGGAAAATTTAAGGTCAAATGCCTGGGGGCCGGGCACTGAGAAAATGCCATATTCCAAGTTACTGTATAAGCAATAAGGTCCTGTTCTTGCCAAATGCTACTCAAATACCCTGGGCGACTATATTTTGTGCAAATGCCAGGGGGTGTCTTGGGGGGATGGTCTGGGTAGGAATCGCCAAATGCTACTCAGATACCCGGGACCCGGGGAAAATATACGGTCAAATCCCCAGGGTCCTGGAATACATTTTGTGCAAATGCCAGGGGGTGTCTTGGCGGGATGGTCTGGGTAAGAATTGAACGAGACTTTGCAGCCACACAGTCAGGCAGACCTGGCTTGATCCCAGATAGAGCCCTACCATTACAGTATCACGACAAGCCTCGATTAGGTCATCTCTACTTCTGCTTGGCACAAAAACCACAAATTCACCTTTCCACCTGTGAGTGGATTCTTTTTAGAAGAGAAAAAGTGACCAGGAAAAGGTTCTTACAAGATTTAGACATAGCAATTTTGAGAGATTTTTTAGATAGTGATTGACCAGGCATTCAACTTCATAGACAACAAATCATGCATCTACTAAGGGGGAATCTTTTATGTGCACGCTTTGGGTTTCTCTTCCTGACAGTTGACCTGGAGACAAATGGCAATGTCTGCAAATCAAAATGGTGCATGCTGACTAGCTGAGACATTAGTTTTACAATAAGTCAGAAACCTATTTCTAAAGCTTCCTCTCTAGTGATTAATTTCTTTCTCAGAACAAAACTTTATCTTTTGACATTCAATTTCAATTAGTTGCATCTAAAGTGAATTGAGATTACCTCACCCAAATTCCATCTAAACATTCACAAATACAATCAAATACACATGAATCATTAAATGCCTTTGAGAAAGGGTTTAGACCTGGATCTTTGATCAATGTGGTGCCAAAATGATTTTCTAAAAACATCTGGCAAGGATCTTTGTATTTCTGGGCGGTGGTGTTGGCATTCTTGCGTGTTTGGTCACATAACATAACATAGTCTAAATAAATTCTGTGCGAGGCTATAAGAAGCCTCTTACAGTTCAATTTTTATATTTATAAGTTTCTATAGTCTCATTATAACATAGATCTAGGGATCGGCTGAAAGGTTGAATTCTGATAGTAGGCCTACCTACCACCTAACCTTACAAGCATTTTGGTGTCTAGAATGCCGAGACGAGCAGACGAGAGCACATTCTATCTTTGTGGCTCTCCGAGTTACTTGCAACATCATCTTTTTGTGGCCGATGAGACTGCACAGACTTTGTTGCAGAACGTTTATATTATGACTCCTCTAGCAAGCAAATCGCTTGCACCATGCTTCAATGAATTTTCACAAAACCCTGGATTCAAAACTGTCGGTAAGTCCATGCTATGACTAAAAGAAAGATGCTTTCCACGACTAACTGACCATATTGTTGGCCTACAATTACTTTCTTACCTTATGATGCCCTTTAAACCACTTGCACCTCGTTTCATGCACAAAGCCCTGAGCTTGACGATATTAGGATCGCTAGACATGTTGATTCTTCGCTTTCTCTTCAGGTAATTTGACTTTGATGAGAGCTTGCTGAGGATTTCCCACTCTGTTCCCTGTCTTCAACTTGAAAGAAGGATTCCAAACGTGAATGAGACAATGAGCTCCTACCCGCCCATATCCTTAGTGCCCAGGCTCCTTCGCAACAAAAGACCGGATAGTTTCCAGGGCAACTTCATCTTTCCTTGTCAAAATGTGTCCAGGGGCAACCTGATTTTGATTGCACTGGTTTCAGTGGTTTCAAAAAAGACAATATCGAGAAACAATCAAAGAATGTTTAGGGCATAAGATGGGTGAACTATTTTTGAGGTTTTCAAGGATTATCCCAAAGAGATTGTAGCCGAAAGCAAACTTTTTAACGTTGTTTTGACATTATGTCTTTCGGATTTGGGTCAATGGGTTTATCGAGCAAAAGTATTTTTCAAATCTTTCTCCATTGTCTCAAAAAAAGCATTCTTTGGTGACTGCGCTCTGCCTGTTCACTTTACCTTGATAAAGGGTAAAGTGAACGATTTAGCCATTGTTCGATAAAACCAAAAGAATGCTAGTAGAACCCAAAACAGGACTTATTTTGCAACTCTAAGGAGTTCTTCCTCTTCGCATGCCAAAACGAAACAAACCAATCAAATTCACGAGAGCGATATTTCAAGAAAAATTAAGGGCGTATTCTTTTGGGCATCAAGTCTGCGAAGTCTTCTGAACGGTAGACTTCGCAGAGAAAATTGTCAGTTACCAAAAGAATGCGCATTCTGAAAACGGTAGAGTTGGCAGACTTCGCAGAGAAATATCCAAAAGAATACCACATTCTGAAAATGGTAGAATGTTATGTTGTGTTCGGCCGAGCGAATTGAAGCCATTGCAATGCATTGTACTTTTGTTTTGCAAATCCCAAGAGAAAAGAATTCAGAATACTCCATTGTTTTTTCGAATGTTTTGTAAACTTTTTCATTCACGAAATAAGACCCTTTGCAATATCTCGGAAGTCTACCAGCTTCAGGAGCAGAAGGTTTCCGAGGCCTCGGAAGTCTACCGTTTTCAGTAGAGCCCAAAGGAATACGTCAAAAATCTCTCGGAAGTCTACCGAAAACAGAATGACCAAAAGAATAGGCTTTCATAAAAAATGGTCTACCGTTTTCGGTGGCACCAAAAGAATGGGATTTTAGACTCTACCAACTCTACCGTTTTCGGAAGATGCCCAAAAGAATACGCCCTTAAAATGTCCCATTTCTGAAAGGATATTCTTATATTGAATTAATTGATTCCTTTTAGCGATGTTTCAATGCGGAATTGAATGCTGATTTCAAAAAAGTCATTCAGATTGTTCTGGAACCTAACTCGAAAGAAACTCTGAGTTCCCAATAGAGAAACCGCTGGCCAGTGGCACCGAGAAAATCAACAACAACAGCAACTGTTTTTATCAAAGCAATGGCTCAAGATGGAGGGCGAGAATGAAACGAAGCGGCCTTCGCAAAACAACGACAAAAGCGCAGACGTCTTTGAGCTGAGGAAGCTAGGAACAGCTTTAACTTCTACCAAAGATACGACTGGCACGAAAAACGGACAATCTCACGATGACACGCTGTTAGAGAAAGCAAAATTGAAGACTAAAGACAAGGTCGTCAGTGTTTGGAACAACGTAAAATATGGTAAATTAGATAAAGAATGCGCCTTCGTTTAGACCTATCCCAAGGCATCGTTTTATCTCTAAAGGTTCTGTCCATTATAAAGTTCAGTTAGATTCTGAAATAAAGGAAAATGAGTGAGCCATGTTATTTTGATTTGTATAGATTTCTAAACCCAAAGAAAGGCAAACCAAAACTCACTAGTAGGCCTCAATGATAAAGATCTAGGTGGCCAAGGTCTGAATATAAAAGACATAAGCAAATTAATTAAAGAAACTAACAAATAACAGGAACACTTGAAGTGGCATAAACAGGCTCGCAATGTCAGGAACTGACGAAAGCGTAAATGACGATGATGATGATAGATTTCCAACAACTTGAAAAGAAATTAACTGTGATGAAGACTGTTGGCCCCATCCCGCAGTGATCCAGAATGCAAAAATAAATAAAGGAAGAAAATGTGAAATATCGCACAAATTAAATTTAATCAAAGCCATTGTAATGATATGGTCTTAAAGANAAATAACAGGAACACTTGAAGTGGCATAAACAGGCTCGCAATGTCAGGAACTGACGAAAGCGTAAATGACGATGATGATGATAGATTTCCAACCACTTGAAAAGAAATTAACTGTGATGAAGACTGTTGGCCCCATCCCGCAGTGATCCAGAATGCAAAAATAAATAAAGGAAGAAAATGTGAAATATCGCACAAATTAAATTTAATCAAAGCCATTGTAATGATATGGTCTTAAAGAGGATATATTAAGGATCAAAGCAAAGCAAAAAGTAGATTTTAGTGACTTTCTGAGTCTGGAGATATTCGCTTCCACAATAGGATGAAATTGATTTTGTTTACTTTTTATGAAATTTTTGGTAGATTTCTACAGAATGCTCACTACAACAACAAATTCATTTACAAATATCTCTGCCCAGGTTTATCCACTTTTAGCTCTGTTTGGGCCCATTTGAAAACATTTATGCCCATTTGCGGATGATTTCTTTGGTAACCTAAAATGGGTTGCCGCATTTTGAAGGTGATGAGAGCTGCAAGCGGAGTTTCTTGTGAAAAGATTGCTCAAGTATTGCGGAGCAAGCCCACTAATAGTTAGTAAGTTGATGTAAGTAGTAGTTTTATCTACACGTATTTTTATAAGAAACGGTAAGCTCAATTTTTTTTAAAAGTTTAGAAACAACCCTGAATTTAAAAAGCTAAGAAACTTTGAGAATTGCAATTTTAATTTGCCCAGTCCGAGGGGCAATCACTCCGTAAAAATCTTGTATACCTGGCAAAAATCTGCGACCCTCTGTGAAGGGGTACGCATAAAGATCGTGGAAACATGGTTATCAAAACTTTATTAGAAACTGTCTGCGATGTCCACGTTTTAGGTTTTTCCCTATGCCAAAACCTAAAACGCGGACATTTAAGTTTCGCGGACGTGAAGAAAATCGCCAACCACTAGGTCTCCATGACTTTCTGTGAAGGGGTGTGCATAAAGATCGTGGAAACGTGGTTATCAACACTTTATTTCGAAGAATTACAAAATGTCTGCCATGTCCCTATTTTAGGTTTTTCCCCATGCTAAAACCTAAAACGTGGACTTGCAAATGGCGCGGACATGTTTGCGATGTCCGCGCTTTGGCCATGAAAGATACTGTAAATGTTCTTGGTGTGAATGATAATCATTCTTGGTTGTAGGATTCAACGTTCCGTACAAGCCATCCTTTAATGAGGCATCACCAATCTGGTTTCTTGGTAAATGCTATGACAAGAGAAAGCTTGGTAAGCATAGAAGAATTGTTACTAGCATTGATACTATTTGAAGGATCAGCTGTAAAAAGAACATACAGTACCAAAGGCAGCTGGTAATGAAAAATGACAAAAATTGTAGAACAAATAAACTGTAATTATGTGCTATCAACATAAAGAAAGAGGTTGAAGTATGAATNATTTTGAAGAATTACAAAATGCCCGCCATGTCCCTATTTTAGGTTTTTCCCCATGCTAAAACCTAAAATGTGGACTTGCAAATGGCGCGGACAAGTCCGCGATGTCCGCGTTTTGGCCATGAAAGATACTGTAAATGTTCTTGGTGTGATTGATAATCATTCTTGGTTGTAGGATTCAACGTTCCGTACAAGCCATCCTTTAATGAGGCATCACCAATCTGGTTTCTTGGTAAATGCTATGACAAGAGAAAGCTTGGTAAGCATAGAAGAATTGTTACTAGCATTGATACTATTTGAAGGATCAGCTGTAAAAAGAACATACAGTACCAAAGGCAGCTGGTAATGAAAAATGACAAAAATTGTAGAACAAATAAACTGTAATTATGTGCTATCAACATAAAGAAAGAGGTTGAAGTATGAATCAAATTGAAATATTGATATGAGTGCTTACCACGTTTGCAACGTGAAACAGAAGATATCTCAACTCTCCATCAGTCATGGTAATATGAAATTTTGTGGCGTGCTGCCGTCTAAACCTTGTAAAGTTTAGGTGTGCAATGCCGATGGAATGCAATCCGAAAATATATTTTTCAATGTTTAGGGTACTTTTTGTAAACTTTAATCTGCTACTGACTTATGTTGGATCTCTTTTTACCTTGAATTGATCTTCACACTTGATTAAACTTGACAACATGAAAAGTGGATGGCATAAGTTCTTGACCTCCACTCCTGTCTCCCATTCTATAATTTTGGCAGTTCAATAGACCAACAAAAAGAAGAACAATTAAAGAAACGCCAGGCAATTTTAGAAACTTTCTGGAAACACTACTGGAAGGAGGCCCATGAAGGAAAGCAAACCAAAGGAAAATCATATCACTATTCATCAAGAACCACAAAGAAAACTATGAAAATATGTTTGCACGTGCAATAAACAGCACACCTTGGATATTTTAGGTGTATGTGGAGACGGGCGCATGCGATCGTAGCCCTAATATTACCAGCATTGCTCCATGGATGCTCACTTTTTACACGAAGATATGATGCACTTTTTCTTCTCTTTGTGATTTTTTCATTAAAAATGGTTTGAAGTAACATTTCATCTTTAGCTTTTATCCCATTACCAGGCAAACTTAGTGTCCCATTCCAGTGAATCTTTTTTTAAATTTCTTGCTACAACTCAACTACAGTAGGGGGGAAAATGGAAGTTTCAAGAAATGCACATTTTCCTGACATATATGACTTTACTGACATAAGATCTTTGAGTGGTCTGAAAGGCTGAGAATTTTTCAAGCAAAAATCCTTGAGCAAAGTTCAATTTCTTAAAATTTGTTTTGTACTGTTTTGAAAACCCTTGAAATGGTTTTTAGCCATTCTGCTTTACTGAAAGATTTATGATTACAAACCTTTCAATTTTGTAGATGAAACAGACTACATCATCGACAAAGAGAAATTCAAGGTGTCAGATGTTGATGCATTTTTCCAGGATTTCAGCTCATTGATATGGCTGACTTACAGAAAAGAATTTCCACAACTGGAAAACTCAACATTCACAACTGACTGTGGATGGGGATGTATGTTGAGAACAGGGCAAATGATGCTGGCTAATACTCTATTGGTCCATTTCCTTAGAGAAGGTAAGTTTTGAACTCATAAATCAATTATTATAGTGCTTGGGGTATGATTCGTACTTTGGTTGAAATACAAGAATGCTGGGTCCTATGATGGTATCTGTATCCAAACGGGATCGCTTACGAAAGTGATCCCACTTGGATCCGATCCCAAAAAGGTCTCCTGTAAATGGTTGGGATTGGATCCAAATGGGTACAGATCGAAAGAGAGGCCTAGCGAGCAATGCAACATTTTCGAATGCGCTTGCGCAGCATTCTGGATCCGCCTTGGATCTGATCTCGTGTAAACGTGAACAGTTCTGGATCCCATCCCGTGTAAACACCCCTTTGAAAAGTGGATCGGATCCAAATGGAACCGATCCAATGTGGATCCGATCTTATGTAAATGTAAACAGTTGTGGATCGAAGAAAGCAGCAGGAAGAGTAAATTTACTTCGCCGCATTCGAAGTTCCATCGCCTCAGCAACTACAGAAAAGATCTATAGAGCTATGATCATGCCTGTCTTCACATATTGTGGCTCAATTGTACTCGGATGGTCGAATTCAAGAGTTAATCAGATACGAAAAATTGAACAGCGAAGCAGGAATATCATAAGATCAAAAGCCAATCCAAGCACTGACCTGCGGATTCCTACCATTGAGGGTGCAATAAAGAAAAAAGTGTGCACATTTGTATTTGATTGCCTCCAAAACAACGTGTGTGACCCATTTACAAATTACTTTGAGAGAAAGGAACATTGTCAAAATACAAGAAATAATAACTTAACTGTAAAAGTCCCAAAGATGAAAACTGAATTTGGTCGTAAAAGTTTTTCTGTGACTGCTGCGCATGTTTACAACAACATTCCTATTTCAGCAAGAAAATTAGACTCTAGGGTTTTATTCAGAACACAAGTACATGATCTTATTTAATTATATGAAATTTTTAGCTAGCTTAATTTAATCCTTTTAGTTTGTATATTTCCTTACGCACAGGACCCTAATGATAACAGTATGCTTGTCATACTGATAGGTTATTCCTGTATAAACATTCGTGTATTATTATTATT
>REGL01000031.1:621159-635403 GCA_004194395.1 Aurelia aurita complex sp. Pacific | reverse complement strand
CCTGGATATCAAGACGATACTATTGGCTAGCATATTATTTGATGATGAACACGTTCAAGTCTATTTTAAGAGCTACCTGTCTAAAGTTGGCCACTCCATCCTGAAATTATGAGCGATTTTCTTGAGAAAGCCCCTTCAAGAAACATTCAAAACAGGCCTATAATCACGACCAGATTTCCCTAACATTTCTCCTTTACCCCTTGTTTCTGACCTCGGTAGCTAAGAAGTGAATATCTTCCATGTTGCAAGCAATAAGAGTTTATAGGAATGAAATAGCAAAAAGCAGATAAATTGCAAACCTCGTTTTCAAATCGTTTTTTTCGTATACGTAGATATTCAAAGATCCTTTGAATTTCTCTTGGCCACTGGTTGGGTGTTTGCTACCAAGCTCATTATTGAAAAGTTCTTGTTTGAAACCATTTCCATTTTTAATGTTGTCCGGATGTTGATTGAGTGATTTTCCGTTCCAGCTGGGCATACAGCACTTTCTGATAGCATCTCCTGAAAATGTCAGAGCAAGAGAATAACTTCAGTTGATTTTATCCATTCAGCTTTTCTTATCATAATTGGTTGGATTAGCTGGAGTCGGGATGAAGTTTTTCTAGTACAACGTAACAAACTCGATCACAAAGCATTGGTAATTCGCTGACCGAGAGAGGTTCTAATTTTCAAAATATTCACCAACAAATTTCTGTCGAAAAAAATCTTCTTGTTTCGTGTAATGCAATTGTACAATGATAAGGAAGTAAATAGAGTAAAAGTAAAATATAAATATAGGCACTTTGATGCGAATTGAAATAAGCGCGACGTTTTGAGCATAGCCGTTATCAAGCCGTTATATAGCCCGTTATTAGGCTTGATAACGGGCTATGCTCGAAACGTCGTGCTTATTTCAATTCGCATCAAAGTACTTATATTTTACTTTATTTACTTGTTTATATTTTCATATTTCTGTCCAGCCTGTTAAAGCATTCCTGGTTTGAATTTCACAAAAGAAAGCTGATCTATTTTGAACTTTTCACCAGGAAAATGCATTTGGCAGTTTCAAAGCCTCCTTCGACTTCTCTGAACTTAAAAGTTATCAGTTGTCGCTCTAAACTCATTTTACACAGTTTCATTTTACTTCTAGAATATGAAGATTTCTCAAGTACCTTCAGACTTGCTAAAGTCTTTATCTCTTGTTGGTCATAGCCACAGAATTGAAGATTTTTCGGAAGGAAAGAAAGATAAAATTATCTGATGTAAAGCTGACGGGAGCTGACTTACCTATACTCATAGATGATGCCATTTTCTTCGCATGATCCTCTATTGAACATTTAGGTGCTTATTTCCTTGATGTTTATGCTCCCACATAAATAAATTACCAAGACCATTACTTCTTCAACCCTCTTGTAAAGTTACTCACCAAATCAGTTTCGTGCAATCTTATTCATAAAAGAATTGCAATATCGCAACAAGTGGGTGTAAATCCGTTGACGAAAATGCGCCGATTCTTGCAGTCGTAAGACTGAAGTTTAAAGGCAACTTCTCAATTTCAGTCGCTTATAAATGGAAGATGGCGTCGCATTTAGCGTAACTTTGCTCCTACGTCGAATTGCACCATATTTATTTGACGTTTGATTGGAATGATCAGGGAATGATATGATTATCGATTTGTCTTACCACAAATTGTTTGATCAAATGATTTGGTCAAACAATTTGTGGTAGGAATCAAACTCTAGAGCTTTGAATGCTGATCCCCTTCTTATTTTGACAGGAAAAAGTACAAACAAATTAAATTACTTAATTTCTGTTTCTGATTCCGTTGAAAATTTGAGACTTTATTGATGGAAACACATCTACACCTGTATACTTCGTACGGAATACTATCTACCAAAAGGCAAATATATTTTCTCTTTCGTATGCTCTTTTTTCAAATTATAATTCAAATTTGTCAAAAATTCTTTTACCCTGCTGTACCGTATGATAAATTAGTTTACCGAGAGTATATTTTATACGACGCATTCTCGATTCTCAATGAGCAAAACAATTACTTCTTATCAAATTTTGCATTTGGACCTGAAGACGAGACGAAATTGATACAGATACAACAAGGAATAGAAAGAAGGCATTTCTTTTGCGGCTGGTGTAATCTGCATAATGCATGTTGCAGGTTATGATATATGGCTTAGGGCTGCATGGCTGGCTGTACCAAGGGGCTGTCTCCTTGATGATGCTGAGCATTTTGGTGTCAGGTGTTGTATTAGTTGTTAATTTTTTTCTTGTCAAATAACATTCTATGAGATTTGAAATGTTGCCACATTCAGGTCTTAGGACCAACAAACATGCCATGTAAAACAAAATGAACTTGGACGCCAAAAATTGAGGCTCCATGGTATAATTTCATGGCAATATTCTTTCCAAAGCAGTAGAAGCTTTTAGATACTTTACCAACGCTTTGCCAGCCCTCTGAGACAGTTTCAGTACAGCTTCAAAGCCCTGGACATATATCATAACATGCAACCTGTGCATTATACAACCTGCATTACACAGATTACACCAGCCGTTTGTTTTGCTTTGACTCTGACCACGACCAATATCTTGCTTTGTGCAACAACAACATTTTCCTTACCGCCACATTGTATTTGCCTCGTTTTGATTGATTTGGGCGGGAAAAAGCAACAGGAGCGTAAATTGTCTGCCGCTGACCATGGCGGACTGGTGACGCGGGCGCCTCCTTCCCATGCTCGCAAGTTTTGTTCCAGTGGAGAAAGCGCGCGGAAAAATGTTGGTTGTCCGAACAAGGAAAGTTGATTAATATACGATATCCTCGTCTCGGCCATCGATAGAGTAGGAACAGAGAAGGAGGTAAGTTTGATTTTTATCTGGTTTCTTCATAATNCAAGCTCATTATTGAAAAGTTCTTGTTTGAAAGCAATTCCATTTTTAATGTTGTCAGGCTGTTGATTGAATGATTTGCCGTTCCAGCTGGGCATACAGCACTTTCTGATAGCATCTCCTGAAAGTCAGAGCAAGAGAATAACTTTAGATGATTTTATCCATTCAGCTTTTCTTATCATAATTGGTTGGATTAGCTGGAGTCGGGATGAAGTTTTTCTAGTACAACGTAACAAATTCGATCACAAAGCATTGGTAATTCGCTTACCGATTGAGGTTCTAATTTCCAAAATATCTACCAACAAATTTCTGTTCAAAAAAATCTTCTTGTTACGTGTAATGCAATTGTACAATGATAAGGAAGTAAATAGAGTAAAAGTAAAATATAAATATAGGCACTTTGATGCGAATTGAAATAAGCGCGACGTTTTGAGCATAGCCGTTATCAAGCCGTTACATAGCCAGTTATTAGGCTGGATAACGGCCTATGCTCGAATCATCGTGCTTATTTCAGTTCGCATCAAAGTACTTATATTTTACTTTATTTACTTGTTTGTATTTTCATATTTCTGTCCAGCCTGTTAAAGCATTCCTGGTATGAATTTCACAAAAGAAAGCTGATCTATTTTGAACTTTCACAAGGAAAATGCATTTGTGCAGTTTCAAAGCCTCCTTCGACTTCTCTGAACTTAAAAGTTATCAGTTGTCGCTCTAAACTCATTTTACACAGTTTCATTTTACTTCTAGAATATGAAGATTTCTCTTTAAAGGGCATATGTCATGAATCTGATTGGTTAATGCATTACAATTCTCTCTATTGTTTATTACAAAGCACAGGATCGAGGCTGAATTTTCATTGCAATAAAAATTCATGAAACAGAAATAAAAAGTCTCCAAACAATGGAATTCCACTCCGAACTTGTTTGTTGTATTAACCAATTGCTAATGTGACATTATGTGCTTTAAGTTCCTTCAGACCTGCTAAAATCTTTCTCTATTGTTGTTCATAGCCACAGAATTAAAGATTTTTCGGAAGGAAAGAAAGACAAAATTATTTGATGTCTGATGTAAAGCTGACGGGAGCTGACTTACCTATACTCATAGATGATGCCATTTTCTTCGCATGATCCTCCATTTAACATTTAGGTGCTTGTTTCCTTGACGTTTATGCTTCCTTATAAATGACTTACCAAGGCCATTGCTTCTTCAACCCTCTTGTAAAGTTACTCACCAAATTAGTTTTGTGCAGTCTTATTCATAAAAGAATCGCAATATCGCAACAAGTAGGTGTAAATCCGTTAACGAAAATGCGTCGATTCTTGCAGTCGTAAGGCTGAAGGGTAAAGGCAACTTTTCAATTTCAGTCACTTATAAATGGAAGATGGCGTCGCTTTTAGCGTAACTTTGCTTCGCATTGTCGTTACGTGGAATTGCACCATATTTATTTGACGTTTGATTGGAATGATCAGGGAATGATATGATTATCGATTTGTCTTACCAAAATTGTTTGATCAAATGATTTGGTCAAACAATTTGTGGTAGGAATCAAACTCTAGAGCTTTGAATGCTGGTTCCCTTCTGATTTTGACAGGAGAAAGTACAAACAAATGAAATTACTTAATTTCTGTTTCTGATTCCGTTGTCTTGAAAATTTGAGACTTTATTGATAGAAACACATCTACACTTTACACTTCGTACGGAATACTATCTACCAATAGGCAAATTTATTTTCTCTTTCGTATGCTCTTTTTTCAAATTATAATTCAAATTTTTCAAAAATTCTTTTACCCTGCTGTACCGTATGATAAATTAGTTTACCGAGAGTATATTTTATACGACGCATTCTTGATTCTCAATGAGCAAAACAATTACTTCTTATCAAATTTTGCATTTCGACCTGAAGACGAGACGAAATTGATACAGATACAACAAGGAATAGAAAGAAGGCATTTCTTTTGCGGCTGGTGTAATCTGCATAATGCATGTTGCAGGTTATGATATATGGCTAAGGGCTGCGTGGCTGGCTGTACCTTGGCTGTACCAAGGGGCTGTCTCCTTGATGATGCTGAGCATTTTGGTGTCAGGTGGTGTATTAGTTGTTAATTTTTTTCTTGTCAAATAACATTCTATGAGATTTGAAATGTTGCCACATTCAGGTCTTAGGACCAACAAACATGCCATGTAAAACAAAATGAACTTGGACGCCAAAAATTGAGGCTCCATGGTATAATTTCGTGGCAATATTCTTTCCAAAGTAGTAGAAGCTTTTAGATACTGTACCAGGGCCGTAGGAAGAAGCTTCGGATTGGGGGGGGGCAATTGTTCTTAAAACAATAGAAAACAATACATCTAATTAATTCGTGTGACGTAGCACCATTGTTTTCAAAATTATTGAGGGGGCTTTAGCCCCACCTGCCCCCCCCCCCGCTTCCTACGGGCCTGTACTGTACCAACGCTTTGCCAGCCCTCTGAGACAGTTTCAGTACAGCTACAAAGCCCTGGACATATATCATAACATGCAACCTGTGNAACCATTGTGTTCAAAAATTATGGAGGGGGCTTTAGCCCCACCTGCCCCCCCCCCCGCTTCCTACGGGCCTGTACTGTACCAACGCTTTGCCAGCCCTCTGAGACAGTTTCAGTACAGCTACAAAGCCCTGGACATATATCATAACATGCAACCTGTGCATTATACAACCTCCATTACGCAGATTACACCAGCCGTTTGTTTTGCTATTACTCTGACCATGACCAATATCTTGCTTTGTGCAACAACAACATTTTTCTTACCGCCACATTGTATTTGCCCCGTTTTGATTTGGGCGGGAAAAGGCTGGAGCTTGGAAGCTTGGAAAAAGAATATGAAGAAATAAAAAGAATCCTTTTCAAGTCAGGAAAAGACAAAGAATGCTGCATGATTTGTAAGTAATTAAAATCTTAATCCTTCTTGAGACAGGGGAAATTTTGTCTGTGATGCTGCTGCCAAACCAGACTGGAAAATTTGCAAAACAAATGCCAGTCTACAGTCTACAGTGTAGGCCTATGGCATATGGCACTTTTCTACAAGATCTCTGGTGTGCAAGGAGAAATTTCTTTTGTTGTCTATTGTCTATTTTGAATAGCCTACTGAAATCTCTGCACAGCTGGACAATTGGTAGCTTTAGAAGTATAAAGCATATACAAAAGTCATGTGCGAAACAGATATGATACACAATTACACTAAAAATGGTGGCGGGGAACTTTAGATGCATTATTAATCATTGTTATTGCATTCTATGATAAAATTCCTGTAGAATCGTCAAAGATTTGTTTGGTAAAGATTCCTTGCCGTTATCTTTAGCATAATCCGCTATTGACATTTGAAATATAGTTTACACCAAAGACAAAAGGAAGAAACAAGTCAAAATGGTATTATAAAGATCATTTTGCTCTCCAACAATAATCAGACTATGTTTTAAATGACAAGTTTTACAAAATTTTGCTAAGACAAACATATACTGTGACTGTTACATGTAATCACCAAATATTTCACATGAAAGCAATAAATAAATTTCATGCATATGATATAAGTTAACAGGGGTGACATAATTCAGAATATTTTTGGTACAACATACAGTACAGGCCTGCACATATTAACATCATGTTCCTGCCTAAGAATTATTGAGGATTCAAAAGAAATCGTATTTAGACAGATGTATAGTCTTCTATAGGGCTCAAGCATTCTTATCAGAATGCAGTAAATTCTTTAGAATTCTTCCGAATTCTTGTCCTGTTACCGTGTGCAAGGCCTGTGCTGTGGCAGTACAGATGATTACTATTTGGTCGTAGCAGCCTCTAAAGATAATGATTTTAAGAAACACTCACTTCGTTGTGTTGCCGAGTCTTTGAAAAATTGCCTGCCTGTTACAATACATCCGTTCACAGTTTAAAAAAAATGTCCATAAACAGCACACAGTTGGATGTGTATGCATTGGAAAGCTCTTTTTTATCCCAAAAAGCATGCACATAAAGCTTCAATTTGTGTGTATCATAATTGCAGAACTGTGAACTGTTATGGTATTCAGTTATGGCATATCATGGCATATATATCTCAAGACGTTTCACACCTCATTTCAAATCATTGATCATGCTATTTTGAATTATGTTTTAAACTCAAAGTATGATTTTAGGTTGTAATAATAATGTCCAGTTCAAACCAATACGGGATGGGCAAAGGAATTTCTAGTAGATTGATGATCAACACACTCACAACTTCCCAGAAATCAATCCAAGAACCAGAACCTGCAAGATAAAATTGCATCTCTTTAGGAGGCAGGAGTCTGTACGGTATGGTCCTTTCGCACATTAACATTACAAGACTTCTTAAAGGACAAGGCCGGGGTTGGTGATAAAATACAAGATAATACTGCTATGAATGATGTATGATACTTTTTTCCACTATTGTTCGTCTTCTCCTTGTGAAACTACATATTCAATTCAGCAATTTGAGCGAAGTGACGTCGTATCGCCCAAACGAAAACGAGGCTGTGTGATTGTTTTTTCGCCTCTTTATCGTAGCAAACCTCTTTATTGTGTTCTTGTGCCATTTTCAATGCATGAGAACACGATAATAATAATAATAATAATAAGTAATATTTATACAGGTTTACTTGTTCAGAATAGAAATTCTGTTATCAGTCAAGGACCTGTTGAACGAAAAAGATAAAATGAGAAATGAAAAATTACATCAAAGTTAAAACTGTGTTCAAACTGTTTCATTAAAATGTTTTATAAAAGGCTAAGTTTGTGCTTAAAACGCACGAGAGATTCTTCGTCCCGAATGTCCTTGGGAAGTTTATTGAAAATATGAGCTCCTTGGAAAGCGAAAGTTCGTTTGCCAGTTTCTGTTCTTATACCGGGTGTCCCAAAATGATGTATTATCGTTTGATTGCTGATATCTCCATAACCAATGAACCGATTTTCAAAAACTTCATTTTATCCGATTGCCGAAAGGCTAAGTTGTGTTTAGGGATGTTTTGGTTGTGGTTTAGGCTGATTTCTTCATGTCGAAAAGAAGATCGATAAGCTGCTCAAATTAAAGTTTAGATAGCATGAAAAAGAAACGGCCTTCTCTGCCAGTCAACATTTTAGATGTGATGCAAAAGGCTGAACTTATTTGTCTTTCATAGAATATATGGCGTTCAGTGAATACAAATTCAGTTAATACTGAGTTCAGAGAATACGAATAGGAGTTCAGCCTTTTGTATCACATCTAAAATGTTGACTGGAAAAATAGGCCATTTCTTTCTCATTCCATCCAATGCTTGAATTTGAGCAAGTTTATCGATCCTCTTTTCGACATGAAAACGCTATGGTAAAACCACAACCAACATCTTAAAATACAATTTAGCCTTTAGGCAATCAAATGAAACAAAGTTTTTGAAAATCGGTTCATTGGTTATGGACATGTAAGCAATCAAACGATAATACATCATTTTGGGACACCCGGTAGATGGTAAAATGAGACTTGAATTATTTCCTCTTGTGTCTTTTCCATGCTGATGACGCTTGAAATATTGCGTGAACTGTTCTGGTGAAAGGCCATTCAAACATTTGAAGACGTCTATAGCAACACGTCTGTTGCGCACTTCCGCTATTTTATCCCAACACTCAGATGGTTCACGTGGGCAAGCGATCTTTGCTGCTCTATTCTGAATAGATTGTAGCTTATCGATGGTACCCTTAGGTAGTTCAAGTTGTAGTTGATAACAATACATTAATATTGGACGTATCATAGCTTTGTATATTGATTCTGCAACATAGGGACCTATTTGTTCTCAAATACGGGAAAGGAGCTTTACCCTTGCAGATGCCTTTTTATATACTTTCTCAAAGTGTTGTTGCAGATTCATAAAGAAGCTAGCAGCCATTAAGAGGCGAAAAACGATCACACAGCCTCGCTTTCGTTTGCGAGATATGACGTCACTTCGCTCAAATTGCTTATTTGAATACGTCAGTTCACAAGGAGAAGGCAAAAAATAGTGGAAAAAGTATCAGACATCATTCATAGCAGTATTATCTTGTACTTTATCATCAATCATACCAACCCCGGACTTGTCCTTTAAGAATTTGCAAGCACTCTTCACATACGATTCTTGAGCATCCATATGAAAAACTGTCAATTTTCTTAGACAAGACAAGAATTCTTAGGTCTGCCTGAAGAAACTTGATGCTTATTCTGTTAGAAACTACTTTAACACCATACATGTCACCAAGGTAAAAAATATCAAAAACATCAAAACATCAAAACCAACCAACTTTTTTACTGTGCTGAGCTTTATGAGTCACTTAAAGGTGCTCCATCTCCAAATTTTTGTTGAAATTGTGATTTTGCAGTTTTTGAAAGGCAACATCACACAGACATTTCATCTTTTTTCAAAATAAAAGCGTTACCTTGAAGATAAATTTTTGAACCTCACAGAGGAATGACCCAAAGCATTCATATATCTTTTTACTGCTCAGATTCTGTATGAGTATGTTTGTATGTATAACATTCTTTAACATGAGTAACAGAGCTAAGGTAAGAACTTGTTTACAGCCTGGTTCACAAAGAGTGGATTTTTGACGGTTAAGTTTTGGTTACTTGGGTGAAGCCACCAAACAAACTGCAAAAAATGAACACATGCCTAAAACAATGGTTTATACAGGTTTGTTTAGGGGCCCCTTTAAAGATCTAATTTTTATTTATTATTCGCTCTGATACCTTCGCTAAATCACCGTTGTTCTCGCTTGCTAAAGATACTTGCAAAGAGGCTTACCTATTTGGTTGTTGAAGACTGTATTCTTTGCTCCCACATCATTATATTCATTCTGGCAGATTTCGGAGTTCCTGGAGCTTTCTTCGCAGGACGAGTTTCCTGAAAAAAGAACAGAAATTATTGTTACCACACTGAGCAGTACCCTGGGTGCCAGAGCATCGTCGTTTGGAACGAAAAGGGAGGGAAAGAAGGAGAAAGAAAAAGAGGATTCTTCTCTCCCTCCATTTACTCCTCATTATTACTTTATCTATGCTTCTTATTTCTTCATCTTATTACTTCACCAAATCATTACTTTATTTGTCTTGTCTCATTTTTATTAAGGCTCTGGCACCCAGGGTAACTGAGCAGCCTCGAACAGTATTTGTGTGGATTTGATGATGAAATTTGTCGATATACCGGGTGTCTCAAAATGATGTATTATTGTTTGATTGCTTACATGTCCATAACCAATAAACCGATTTACAAACACTTTGTTTTATTTGATTGCCTAAAGGCTAAATTGTATTTTAAGATGTTGGTTGTGGTTTTACCAGTTTTTGAAAATCTGTTGGTCGGTTATGGACATATAAGCAATCAAACGAGAAGCATCATTTTGGGACACCCGGTAGATCAATCAGGGTTCTTCATGAAGAAGTAGGAAATAGTATGGCACCATGCAGTTACTTTAGAAATCTGTCTGAATATATAGAAATTGTGATTTCATCGAAATTTCGAAGAAAACAAAGAATCTTTGATAGATTCAGCAAGAGTTTGTTTTCCTCACTTCAGATATAAGATGTAAGTGTCCATGCACTAGGGAAATCATTACTTCATCTGTTGATACAGTTACCCGCATCACGCTTTTCATGGTATGAAGTTCTTTACTCGTATGAAATTATCTTTTAAGTTTCCCCTCACGAGGACAATCACGTGATCTGAAGTTTATGTAATCAACGCTAGCTGAATTTATTCAATTTAGTAATATTTGTTCAAATTTCGATCATCGCTTGTGCTACAGATTATGACAAATCCTCTTCAAATTTCCCATGTTGTCTTGAAGAGCCTTCTTTTTGTCTTGTCAACTTGAATCTTAAGAGATGCTTCAATGTATTTAGGCTAAAATCAAACTGAGAAATTTCACAAAATGCGGTATAATTCGAGAAATTTCAAGTATGATTAAAGATAAATTCCATAATTTTCAAAATCAGTCGAATTGTGTATGAATTACCCTGGCCTGTGAATAATGGATACTGTTTTGGAGCAACCATCATTTTAAAGAAACTTGGTTCCGTGAGTTCTTACCTTCTTTGCGGTTGGAGACTTTTTCGGTGACTTTGCCTTCAACGACTCTTTCTTTGGCGTAATCTCCGTCGAAGTTGAGCTCTCCTTGACATTGTTGTTATGACTTTTGCTCTCCCATTCCTCTGCGAGTTTCGTCCTTCGTCCTTGAAACCCTTTCTTCAGTTGGGATTTTTCATTTTCTCGTTTTTCTTCGTCTTCTTTCTGTTTTCGTTTCTCTTCTTCTTTTTGTTTTCTTGTCAATTGGATGTCATTTTTGATTGCTTCTTCTTTCTTCTGCTCTTGTATTTTTTCCCAATGTTGAGTTAGTGGATGTGCCTTCTTCGTTGGCTTGCGTTCCTGAAAGATGACAGCAAAGTTATTATTGCTGTTTTTCCATGTCTGAACACACGAGTGCTAAGAGCAGGGATGACTCGGTGGTAGCACGCTTGACTACCAATCTGAAGGTTGATGGTTCGAATCCCCGCCCTGCCGAGCTTGCTACTTAGAGTGAAGAGAGTCGCCCACTTTCTGTAATTCCAGGCTAAAGTAATCACGAGGTGTGTTCGCATTGAGAGGAGGACCAGGACGCTGCTTTGATAAGCTTAACTTCTCAGCGTCCTAAAACTACCTTCGGTTGCTTGGTAGAAATATAGGAAAACAAAGGATAGTTTGGGCGGTTGTAGCTAGCGGAAAGCTGGGACCAAATGTTTTGCCAACTTTTTCTAAGTTTTTCGCCCTACTGATTTTGCCCCAAGCGTACCTATTTTACCTGATTGGACAATAGCTGTTTCCATTTCGGAACACACGTGTGCCATACTTTGGCTGGCAGACTTTAGTCAAATTGCATCCATCTTACTGAATCTTCCTTGATTTTTAGCCTTGCGTTCGGTCAAGGTCGATCCGGATCCGTCCTGATTTCAAGAAATATAAATGGAAAGCTTGAAGATGATTAATTGGTGTGGTTGATTTCATGGAATGTCAAGAATTTCCAGTAAGTCAGTTGTATTGAAAAATTGGTCCTTAAAGAGGTATGATTTCCCTTTAAAGGGGCTGGGTCACGTAACTGTAAACAAACCGGTCATCTCTATAATCTAGATTGTTTCCTACATGTGTCAATTGCGTTCTGCACAAATTGTGGCGGGTGGGGGTGAATCCACAATAAAGGTACTCTTGAAAATACATCAATATCTCTGTAATGTTACAACATATTAGTGTTTTGTTTGTTTCTTTACGAAATTCAAAAGTCCATCTTCAAAACAACTCTTTCATTGAGGAGATAGTCGACAATCTGTGTGATATGGCCTATTAAAAAAACTGCAAAATCGTAATTTTGGTAAGTGAATTACTACTTTTGACGTAAAGAAAATGTCCATGATGTTCTGTGATGGAATCAGCAAACTAGACTGACGACATGATTCCTTGAATTCGTTCAACGTTTTGAATCTGATGTTTTTATTTTCACTCATACACCTCAGTGTGAAGCCATAGCATCATCCAATTCAATGCGGAAAACTGAGACTCATGTTATCAGTCTATCAGCAAGCGGTATACTTTTGTCGAACCATTTCCTAGTCTTCTCACTCATACTAACAACCAAAGTTTTGCCTAAACGCAAATGTCAAACCCAAATTATCGAACCAATTTATCGCTAAGATCAGCTACAACCAAACCACACTCCGTTTCCCTCCTAGCTGCAAGTTTTATTTTGGTAAGGTTTATTTATTTATTTATTTATTTATTTACCTTCGTTTTATCGGCAGTGTTTACTTTACCAGCAATTGCTTTTTTCACCAGCTGTAAATCATCATCATCCTGGTTTTCTTCTTCCCGTTTTTTCGACTTCTTCCTTCTAAGAACCAGCTTCTTTCCCGGTGATGGTGCATGAATACCACCGTGTTGATCTTCATCTGATCTTTGTTCATCATCCACCCGTCTCTCTTCTTCATCAGAAGTAATTCTTCTTGCACCTTTTGATTTCTCTCGGGGGTTATCGTCTTCGCTGGAAACTTCGTTATCGTAATCTTTGCTTTTGTTTGCCTGGCCATTTACTTTTGCTGTAAATTTACAGATATCGTATTAAAGGGGTCATTCGGAACTACGCAGGAAGAAACTTTCACGTAAAATTTTTTGATTATTTTTAAAAGTTTATTTAGACTTTTAATGATGATTGATCTTTATCTTATCAAATATGGATATTTCACTTCTTACTTTTTAATTGAATAGATGTCTTAATAGATGCAGGGAATTTCAATATAATCATTTTCACAATAACCCTTTCGAATTCTGAGACAATGCAAACTTTGATAAGAAACCTAAAATTCGTAAAAGTTCATTTCTGCAAATTATGCTATTTTCACAAAGTGGGGAGGTTTATTCCCACGAAATTTCAAATTTTGGCCCATTCGCGAAAGTTATCTCCAAAGATTTCGCGTTCTATTTTGGTGCATTTTGAGGTAGGAGGAAAACTGGATTCCTTGATCATATTTTGTAATTTTTCATTATATGCCTTGAAATCAAGTAGCTCTTCCAAGCAAACGCTTTTTACCACATCTTTTTTATTCTTACCTTTTTTATTCTTCATCGGACTCTCACGAGACTCATCCTTCTTTGGTGTTTTAGCTGCATCTCCACCTTTATCAAACATATGAATAAATCGTCTGGCTATTCCAGGGGTAACACTAAGTTCTTCTTTGCTCTTCCCTCCTCTGCTCGTTTCTCCTTTATTCCTCGTTCCCTTATTCCTTGTGCTTTTAACTGCTTTCTTTTTGTTCTCCATCTCAATTAACATCGACTCATCCTCAGGGATTTCATCATCTTCGTAATTATCAGCATCAGCATTCTTCTCTTCATCTGCTCCATCATCGACGCTTTCAATTTCCTCTTCTTTTTCACCTTCATCATCTAGTATCTCCTCCCGCATATGCTGCTTTCTGTACTCCCTCTCCCTTTGCTTCTGCTCTTTAATCTCCCTCTCAATCACTGACAATCCTGCAAACTTTCCTTCACCCCCGCTGTCCTCCCCACTCTCATCACTATCATCGATTCCATGGAGTTTCCTGATTTCGGATTCTTTCTGCTTGAATTCATCAATCTCTTGCTGAATCTTCAATCGTGCTTCGTCTTGTGCTGGCTCGCTCTCTACTTCTTCTATCCCTTCATCAGCTTCAACTTCATCTACAACAACCTCAGCTTGGTATGTCTTCTTCAATTCTTTTTCTCGCTTCTCGATCTCCTTAATCTCCATTTCAATGCGGTCTTGCACGGACACAACCTTTTCTTGCTCTTCCTCTGGGCTATCTTCCCCACTATC
>REGL01000031.1:602494-621077 GCA_004194395.1 Aurelia aurita complex sp. Pacific | reverse complement strand
CTTCCTCTCGTTTCTTCTCTTCTTCAATTTCAAGAGCGATCTTCTCCCATGTGCTTAGCTTTGGTTCTTCTAATTTCTGATCTTCATCACTGCTATCCTGCTCAACTTCCTCCTCCACCTTTTCTTGCTCTACAACGCCCCCTTCTTCTTCACTTTCCCCATCATCATCATCAGGCTTCACCGCAACATGCGCTTGCTTCAGTTCTTCTTCTCTCTGGATCTGTTCTGCTAGCTCTTGCTCAATTTTCTCCCGCGCGGTCAACTTATCACGTTGTGAAGATTCTTCCTCTTCATCTTCCATTTCAATAATTTCATAAGAATCATCATTAATGTTCACCGAATTTCTTGATCTCCCATCACGAGAAGACGATCTGCTGCCGCGCGCTCCACGATCACTTAATTTATTCTCAGGTACTTCGACTGATGCTAAATTACTCGTGCTTGACGCCTTTTTACCGCGCGCACCATTCCTAGCCTTGTTTTCTTCTTCATGATCCGATACAACATCTTCTGCCGCTGGAAGGCTTCTTCTTTTCACGCTAGACTTTGCTAATTTGATATCATCTGAACTTCTTCTCACGTCCTTTTGACTACCCCTAGGCGATTTTTTCGTTCCATCTGGCGTTGAATAACTCCGATTCATTCTCGCACGGTTGTCTTGCTTTGCCTCACTGCGTCGATTCTTTGTGGGAGAAACACTGCGTGGAGGCTCTCGTTTGGTCGGCGAAGAGGCAAGCTCGCCGGACGAAGATCTCACTGATATGCGGTAGCTATGATCATTACGAGTTGATACCCCTGATTTTACCGGTGATGTTGAAGATGACCTTGATCCGCGCGATTGTGTGACGGAAATTTTTGACCGCGTGTTTCGTGCGGTTTCTTTGCTAGGAGACGTAAGCGATGTGCGGGAAGATGACTTAGAGCTTCCCCTTGAGCTTTTCGTTGATGAAACTCGTGAATCTTTTCCCGGTGATGTCCCGCTTGATACTGATACCCTTGATTTATATGATCCTGAGTCGTTGCCCAAATTGAGGCTGCGTGGTCGGTCATTCAGTTTCTCCAAACTTTTTGAAGATCCTCTCGATGACGTCGAGCTTGGACGTCTTCGTTGACCTATTTCTTCGTGCTCCTCCGTTTCATGCTCCTTAATCTCACGCTCTTCTGTTTCATCTTCCTCGTCGTCAAGTGAATTTTCCGAACCAGATTTGCGTTTGTTTGCTAATACATTCATTTTAGACATCAGTTCTTCCTCTTTTTTACGAAGATCCTCGATTTCTTTTTGAGTGCTTTGATATTCAACATCTTGGTCGCTGATAGAATCCTCTTCATCAGACATTTTGCTTGTTTGTTGATCTGTTTACTTGTTGTTATCTTTGATGGCTGAGATATCTTCAACAGATGTTTTCTACAAGGTAAATGGTCAGGGTAAGAACTGGGGAAACAGATCTGCGCATTTTCTCAAGTGATTGAGAGAGTTCAAGGAAGGAATCCACTAATACTCTGTTTACACTTGCAAGTTAAACCAGCTTAAACTAAACCAGGTTATTAGATGTTGCCCAACAAGGACAGATTTCGTAATACAATAGCATTACTTGCTTTTGATTGACACCTCAATTCAAAGCGATTAGCAACTGCAGACAAAGGAAATTCTCTCAACCAGTAATTCAAAACAAACAAAGCTGCAAAAGTTGCTCCGAAAACAGCAGGGCAAACTCTCGCCTTGTGCACGCGAAAGTATGTACTTATATCGAAAGAAGAAGGGTAAATCTAAAGATCTGCGTAGCGGATTTTGTTTATTTGATTCAGGAGCTGTGTCGTAATTGTTTCAATTAAGCCCTAAATATGCGAGAATTAGAATGCCTTTTGCTCGGCTTCTGAATCAAATAAACCAAATCCGCCAGGCAGAACGTTAGATTTGCCCTTCTTCTTTCGTTATAAGTACATAACTTCTCTTAAAAATCCCCTTTCGCGTGCACAAGGCGAGAGTTTGCCCTACTGCTTTCGGAACAACTTTTGCGGCCTTGTTTGTTTTGAATTACTGGTTGAGAGAATTTCCTTTGTCTGCAATCGCTTATCGCTTTGAATCCATGTGTCAATTAAAGCAACTGATGCTATTGTGTTACAAAATCTGTCCTTGTTACCTGGTTTGACAACACTGCTTTAACTTTGTCAATGTGAATGGGGGTATAACTTAGATATCTCAACTGCTTCAAGCGTAAGAATTGCAAGTCGTCAGAGAGGCTAACAAAGTGTCTCGTGTAGAATTAAAACCAAAAACGATGACTTTTAGGGAAAACATTTAACCAACTGAACTACCTAGCCGTTTCTAACTTAAATGAGAGGAACAGTACAACCAATAACGATATCTCCTTCTAAGCTTTGTCACGAAGATTACACTTCTTTCTAATGCAATTATGAAACTGAATTCCTAATTCGTTCTCCGTTGATTCCAACTGTCTGAAGTTTAAAACTCCACTTTAAGATCCAATTCATCTTGGTAAGACATATACTCGGTCACTCTTTGTGGAATTGTATGTAACTGAAGACTATCTAGGAAATTGTTAGCGTCTTTTGGTTATCTAGATGCCACTAAAAGACAATATGGTTTATCGCCATATTTCAACCTGCTTGGGCGACAAGATAAGATGGGAGAGAAGATTGATTTTACTAGTTACAGAATACGTCGAAAATTCTTATAAATAATATATTGTTTACTAAATTTTGTGGGTGGCTTGAAAACGTAATTTCTGATGCAAAGAAACACCAACTAAATAATGCATTACTTGAAGCCAAATTGTAATTGAGCGTTGTTTGCATGCCTTGAACTGTGACACCGGTTAAGGCAAATTATGTCCTGGAATTGGACGTGCTTCCAAATTTTCTCAAGTCTCGTTTTCAATTGGTTAAAACACAGGACAAAGCCTTGACCTCTTTCTCGGTTGTCTTTGACTCCTCATGCGCATAGTTGTCTTAGAAATGCACGATTTATTTTTGACTGCTACGAAGCGAAATTGACATTTTTGTTTTGTTTCACGCGCTGTGATTTAGTTACCTTTGTCTCGTTTTTACAAGGAGACTCTGAAAGGGTATATTCACTCTCTTCCGAACTTATTCCCCCAAAATGTTATGATGTTCGAAAAATAACTGGTGGGCCAAAAAAGTAATCCCCTAAGGCAAAATACCTCTGAAGCATTTTTCTGAATGCAAGATTTTTATGCAATTTATGTGGCATTTGGTACAGCATAAACTACATCTATTGAGTGAAAAAGTGCATTATCAGCTATATTTACAGAGAAGTGAGCATTAGAAAAAAGACGGCGGAGAAAACAACTGTAACAAAAGCACTACTCATCAACTCCTTATGATCACATCATTTTTGCCGGAGCCAATCAGACGGTATTTCCGTGTAGATAGATTAACAAGTTTCAGGTCCACTAGCGACTCTTTCAATTATACCTTTGATTAAAAATTTATGTGTTGCTTTTACTTCTTAATGAAATAACCACAAAAGTAATTCTCGTGACCAATTCTTACTCAGGAAATCAATCTGAAAGCTTAAGTGATTTGCATTAGATCACCATTGATACATTTATTTACTGTATAATTTATATCAAATTGATGTTTGTTGACCTTAAATGTAGGCCTAAGTCGTTTGGAGTAAGCCTACATCGTAATGAGAATGAACAACATTATCTGAGAGATTTATTTACATCATGGTTCGCACCCTAGACTGATTCCATAATCGTAGTTATTGCCATTTATAGACCGATTGAAACAATTCAGTTCAATTAAGATTCAATAACTGAGACTACGTAATGAGTCTAATTGCGCCCTCTTAAAATTTTGCTAGCTTCAAAATCAATGTAACGATGTTGATGTTCAAATTTCTAATTAGATCTGGCAACTTGCAAATTTTTATGGACGCCTGGCCTTGAAAAGTTAGAGATGATTATGTACTTACTACTTCATGACATATGCGGAAAAAGTAGAGTGAATTGAATGTATGCTGTGCAGTATTATAGTTGGAATGTTCATTCCTATATATGCTAGTATTCTCATTTTACACATTTTGCCCCCGGCTTACAGATATTATCTGGAGCAATGTTTGTCTAAATAGCAGATGTTAATTAGAATTATGTTTTATAGATTATCAGACGACTTTAGGCAACCTCGATTCCAGGGCTAAGGTTGGACTTTAGGGTTTTGTTATCTGTTATACTATATGCAGATGGTCTTTAGAACGATACCATTTGGTTGGGTGAATGATATTGGAGTAATCTTAGACAATTTGAAGGATTGTTTTGGCTTAACATCTCCTGGCTTATCAGACGATATTAAGACAACGTTTGTTGGGTTGACAGATGTTTTAGGGTGTCTTTAAATTGGAAATGGGTAAATGATATTGGAGTAATCTTAGACAATTTGAAGGATTGTTTTGGCTTAACATCTCCTGGCTTATCAGACGATATTAAGACAACGTTTGTTGGGTTGACAGATGGTTTAAGGGTGTCTTTGAATTGGAAATGAGTCATTGTTACGTAGGAACCCAACGTAGGAGTCCGGTGAATACTGTGCAACAACTGCGCATTGCTTGCGAATGAACAGATATCGGGTGTGCCAAAAGTTTTGTGCATATTTGACAGGTTCGCAGAAAGGACAGTATTTTTCGTACTCCATGAGGATTACTCAAAAACTGACTTATGTCTAAAGTCTAAATTAGGTGTCACGTGAGATTTTCTATAACGCAAACTTAGTCATACAGAACTCTTCGATTGTTTTTTTCGCGGGCATTTTCACGTGACATCAAATTTGATAGAATTTAATTCTTTTCCATTGAATTGTTGAAAGTTCATAGATTGATTTCGAAAATCACCTCAATAAATTTGAAAATACTTTGCTAAACATGAGGCATAAAGCGTTTTGTCACATATGATTTAACTCCTGTTTTGAAGAGAGTGAATGATGGACATTTCCTTGTCCAATTCATAGGCCATATACTTCCTCGTGCTGCTCTTCACATGGTAACATCACATTAAAGTTTGTCAACTGATCACTTTTGGTGAGATTATTACTGATTTGTTTAAAAGTTCTTCATAGATGGTATTTTCTTGCGTTTGGAACTGGGGACTGGTACCATCTATGACGTTGTTATATTGTATTGTTGTTGCTGCTATGTATATATTCACTGCTGTTGTTGTTGTTATTCATTCATAATAATGGCGGACTAGGCCACGCGATTAGTTTCTCTTGTTGCACAATCTTGCACCAACTAATCTTCTATTTGTTCAAAAGAATAATCGACTAATTAATCAATCTTTCATTCCAGTGATCAATAAACAGAAACATCTGTTTACTGTGAATTTTGTAACACTCAAGATTTGCACGAAATCTCTTATTTATCAGTGCTGTTTAGTTGTATTCATGACTAAAGCATGGTGTGTAAGCCTTGTACAAAGCTCGTTATTTCGAGTGTCATAGATGGAGCTTATCATCAAATTATATTGTTCCTATCTCTCATTTTCAGGTCAGCAGTTTGCCAACCTACAGCTATTGCTCAAATTGCATGTAAGTACCATTTGATAAATTTCGCTTGTATCTATGGTATTTAATCAAAAATATTTTATTTTCGTATAAGTACAAGTAGGATAAGAACAGTTGCTGATGAAAACTGAAATGAAACGTTCCAACTATTAACAGAGCCGTAGGAAGCATCATAAACTTGGGGGGGGGGGGGGGACACGACACTTCAAGGGCATTTTTTACTGATAAAGATCTGAAACGGGCACTTCTTAAAACAAAAGGGCACTTTTTCATTACAATTGCAAAATCTTGGGGGCGTTTGCCTCCAGTGCTCTTCTTCGATCTCTATGTCTGTCCATGAAGATGCAAACTTTTACTCTCAGATAACATAGGTCCTACGATGGAGCTTCGTGTTTTCTCACGAGCACTTCTTTAATACACAGGTGCCAATCAAAATATGCCTTTGCAGCATAAGAGTATGACGTATGACTATGCCTTCGCAGCATAAGAGTATGACGTATGACTAAATCGTTTCCAATACATGTTAACGTTTAATCATTATGTTATCAATATTTTATGGAATTAAGCGTGCGTTTCTAGCTCACATAATCAATTCTTGCTGTATCCTATGCATGTGCTTTGTATATGAAGCGATCTGATGGCCTCTTTAATCTGTAACCCCACCCCATTTGTTTGGTTGCTTCAGTTTTGGTTTTTTTAACTGTTGATTAAAATTTCTCACAGCAAATTGAACATTTGACGAGAGTGTGCATTGAAAGTATTTCTGTCAAATAACCAATAACTTAATGTGGACACTTATCAATGCATTGAAGGCGTTGTTGGCCTGATTTTGAATCTTTACTCCTTCGAAACATTGCTCTGTCCATTATTCCGAAGCTACATAACTACGCTTTCATCATCCAGTTGTGGCCACTTCTCAGGGAATTAAAGGCGTTGGCCCATTATTTAATATTTTTGAATAAACATCAATTATGTATTACCATATTTGAAGCTTTAGTCTTACGGTTCCGCCTTAGCATGTTCCGAAGGCTTCAGCTGTTTTTCTGATACTGTACCGGGTGAGTCAAAAAGGCCCGGCGTTTTAAATGCTACTGCTCCCTGAATATATAAGCAATGATATTTTGCAATATCTAGCTGAATAGTGAACATGTTCAATAACTTTTAGAATTTTTCCTGGCTCAAATTGGTCGCTCCGTTGACATTTTACAAGGGATTTGCTAAAAGATTGTTCTTCGAGAAACCTTGAAAAACGTGCTAAAATCATGAGCAAGTTTCCCAATGTGTTTACCTTTAGGAATGACTTGAGAACACTTTAGCACGTGCTATCCTCTTGGGGGAAGGAAAAAGTCTTCCCCCTAGAATGAATAATTTATTCGGGGGATTCCATTCTCCCGAGAGGACAAATGCATGAATGCATGTGAGTGTCATTATTGCTTGGAAGGAAAGCAGAGGGAAATTTTGTTGGTCGTTTTCCTGCGTTTTTGCATGTTTTCGAAAAGGGCTTTCTGTAGGAAATCTCTCAGATCGACGGGAAGGAAAGGCCGATTAAAACCGGGAAAATTACTGAACTTAATTGAACATATCAGGAATAAAACAAGACTCTTTTCAATGTTATTGCTTTGAAATTGAGGGAGCAGCATTTTTTCAAACGTCGGGCCTTTTATTGACTCATCCGGTAGACTTTCAGCTCATTCTTCTCTGTCTCCTGATGAGAGTATTACTGCTTCTTTGTGCTTTGTTTTGTGTCCGGTTGGTCTAAATGTGACCACGCACTCCAAACCTGTTCCTTCCCTCGCATATCTTCCTCACTTTCTGGTTGGTTTCTATTCCGTATTTCTTGTGGCTAAGAAAAGTGCGTTATGTATGTTAAACAAGGTTAGATAATGTTATAATAGGATCCGCTACTTTCGTTTGACACCTTAGTACAAAGTGATTAGCGATTGCAGATAAAGGGAATTTTATGCCTGGTCGGTCAAGTCATAAAAAAACAAAGCAAGCTGCAAAAGTTGCTCGAAACCCAGGTAGCTAGCTCGCTCGTTGTGCATTCCAGAAATTGTTTTAAGAGCAAACATGAGAATAAATCCAAGGGGAAGAAGGATATATCTAAACTTCTGCCTCGGGCATTTTATTTGTTTGGTTCAGAAGCTGAATAGTAAGTGTTTTAATCATACCCAAAAAATAGGAGAGTTGAATTGCCTGCCAAGCCGCTTCTGAAACAAACAAATGAAATACCCGAAGCAGGAAAAAGATATATCCTTCTTCTTTGAATTTATGCTCATGCTTGCTCTTAAAAGCCATTTCTGGAATGCACAACGAGAGCCACCTGGGTTTCATGCTTGTATTGTTTTTGTTTATGACTTGACCAACCAGGCATAGACTCCCCTTTGTCTGCGTTCCCTAATCGCTTTGTACTTGGGTGTCAACGAAAAGTATCGGATCCTATTGTAACATTATCTGTCCTTGTTGTGTTGTTAGTTATGCATCTCAGCTGAAAGCCTTTCAGGCTTCTTTATGCCTCGCTGGAACACTCCAAACATGTTGCTAGCAAGAGCAAATTTTGTAAGACGAAAGATTCAAATTTTTAAAAAGACAAAGTGATTTGGCAGCCTCAAGAATAGATTTCACACCCTCGACGCAGCCGAGCATAATGTTTTGCTTTTTCCGTTCCGTTTATCTTTATTTCATTAAGTGCGCTTAGAAGAGGTGTGAAATGTATTCTTTAGAAAGGGAAATCGCTTTGTCTCTTCGGAAGCCTGAATCTTTCACAAAATTTGCCCTTGTTCCTGTTGCTTCACATATCTGCCTCACTTTCTGGCTGCCTTCTATTTTTGTGGCTTAGAAAAGCGCGTCATGTATTGTTATGCATCTCAGCGTGAAGTTGACATGTCTATGATAATCAACCGGATCTTTTGTTTTTGCATACTTGAACACGTTTGCAAAGAAATAGCCGATCCAATATAGTACACAAATGATATCATGCCGTGTTTTGAAACATTGATGTGGATCGAACGCGCGCTCATGCTTGGAGATATCGTTTATGTTTGTAAGTTTACACGAATTGCAAGCAAATTTGAGATAAGAGCGACCTGTAGGCGACGCACTGACAGCAACTTAATTTAAGAAGGAATATTCTTCACATTAATTACTACTTTTGCCATTAACTTCCTCAGCAGCATTTTACTTCCTTATCACTTTCTTTGCTCAAAGTCTGTGAACATCAGGAAACTTAATTATTCAATACAGTAATGCAGTAATGTGATGACTCTTTAACTCTACTATTGTTGCTTGCAACTGCAACTGCAAGATGCATTCTTGTGATCTAGAGCAATTACTTCTCTTTATTACTTATCCAGTGAAGTATCAACACACATACGCGAGCCCGTAGAACATGGTTTAGTCATAAACATTTCACACGCTAATCTCACTCCAAATAGGTCTCTTGATTTTTAAATGTTGCAAAGTTCAATCGTTTGCAAATACGCTTGTTTTGCAATGCCAAACTATACTTATCAGTCAGTCATCTTACTACATACATGCAAGCAATACTACATAATAAATAACGTCACAGACTTGATGAATTCTGATTATTGATTTTAAAAACATCATATACTAGCTTACCTCGTTGCCTTCGTTACTTGAAATTCGTTGTGCAAATTTTCTATCTTTTGAATTAAGCTTCACCAGCTCTCAACAAGCCGAAGCTTCATCAGGTGTTTTCGCGAGACGAACAACCTGTACTAAGCGTGGCCACGTGACCATATCACGTGACTTATAAGCCCCATCTGCTAATATCTTGATAGTTGGAGCTTTGAATTAATGATGAGTACCGGACAGGTCTACTGAATGATTGTATTGTTTTAGACTCAATCCCCCATACATCTGCTATTCTTTGCTGTGAATGCTTTTAAACAAATTGGGAACTGTGAAGTTATTCTATACTGGGATGGGAACCCAAATTATGTACAACATGATGGCAGACACTCCTTGGTTGGGGTTTGGCACCTGTAGACAGAGGACACTGGGAAACTACGGACATTCCTTGACTGTAGATAAATCATGCATAAAGTTGTACAGTACTGGGTTTGGAACCCTACTTGTGTAGAAAATCATAGCATAAAGTTGTACAGTACTGGGTTTGGAACCCCACTTGTGTACAAAATCATAGCATAAAGTTGTACAGTACTGGGTTTGGAACCCCACTTGTGTACAAAATCATAGCATAAAGTTGTACAGTACTGGGTTTGGAACCCCACTTGTGTACAAAATGATAGCATAAAGTTGTACAGTACTGGGTTTGGAACCCCACTTGTGTACAAAATCATAGCATAAAGTTGTACAGTACTGGGTTTGGAACCCCACTTGTGTACAAAATGATAGCCAGCACAGCTTGGGATTTGGCACCTGTGATATCCCTTTAAAGGTGACCTGAAGCGAAAATATTTATTGTTGCAAATGAGCGGCACTGGCGAATGATAAAGAATCCTGTATCCTGTTTAGAGTTCTTTGATATCTTATTTTGTTTTCAAGTTTTCCACAGATTCTAAGTAGCAGCTGATGACGTAATTTTGTTTGCAAATTACTACGATAGTATATGGAAATATAGCTGTATCTGATCTTTGAAAGGTTACAGTTGTAGGAGGCATTTAAAAGGTAAGCTGAATAAAGGTAATAGAAATTGTCTCATGAATTGAAACGATGTTTAGAAAGGCATTTCAACTGAAGAAAAGTTTTTTTAATTGATTTCCCTTTGGAAACATTGTCAACCTTGTACACTTTCTTTACTTTTTGCAAACAAAATGACGTCATCAATCAATCATGCAAAATAGTGGATAAATCTCAAATGAAACAAGGTATCAAAAAATTGTTAATGACATTCTTTATCATTCAACAGTCATATTCATTTGCATCAATAAAAATTTTCGCTTCAGATCACCTTTAACGTAGATAGATCGTGCTAGTTCAAGTACAGTAGATACTATTGCTTCATTGTAGAAAAATTAGAAGCGATGACTTTATTACGTACTTGGATGGGAACCCAAATAATGTACAGCATGATCATAGATACACCTTTTGATGTGACACCTGTAAAATAGCGGATACTGGAATACTGCAGACATCTCTTGCAACTAAATAGATCAAGCTAGATCAAGTACAGTAAATATTTTTAAAAAGTCCTATTTCTCATACGTCACTCAGATGTTTTACAGACCCTATCAAGCTTTGCAGGAATTTGTTTCATGAAGATTTAAACGTATTTCTTCAATATTCCTGATCTATGCTTCATACAACCTCGTTTCCAGAGTATTCTTACGTCATACGCTGGTCACGAGGCCGAATGGATAGCCTCGTACACTTCGATCAAATCTGCCCAAAAGATGAGCAGATTAGCAGCCATTATGGATTTGCAGTTTGCTCAACGCTAATTATGCGACCTCGATTCCAACAACAAAGCAACAATGCAGTGGTTGTTGCTTAGTGACAAAATTACATTGTTGTTGTTCGAGTAATTAGGAAGTTTTCGAGAAATAAGTTATGTTTGCTATTGTTTTCGAATAGCCAATCAAATTTCAGAACGGCCTCAGGTATCCCAGAGTAGAGGCAGAGCAACGAACTTAATCTGGGGACGAGATTTGGCTGAATATGCTTGAAATAATCAGATTAATAGCGCGATTGGTTATTGCCAGGAAATTTTGGTAATGTGTAGCTTAATTCTGCCGCGAGATTTTGTAATATCATTATTTCTTTCAAAATTACACCACTTTTTATCTTTCTGGTAGGCTTCAGGTTGTGACGTCATCATATTACTAAATTACCTTACTACTGACAATATATTGTATATAATTAACCCTCGTCTCACTATAGATATCAGGTCAAGTATAATGTCTGCAAATAGAATACTTCAAGTGTTTTGCATGAGTAATTTTGCGTTATCGCAAATCTCATCGGCATTTAATTTGAGACAAACTTTAGCTCAGATACAGCTGCAATCGCAAATGAATTATTTACAAGAAAGAATTCTTAAATGAATTTATCATTCCATACAAATCATTACTGTAATGCATTTTCATTACATTTTGAAGGATTCGCATCATTTATGGATATTATTTAAATTTTACATGATTATAAATACCATGATCCTATTATCTCGCCCAGTATTTCGCATTTTTAAGGAAAATTTGGCCAGTAAATTACGAAATCTATTTTGCAGATGGTTACTGACGGGAAAGCCTAAATAAAAGCTTGATATCATTTGTTTAATCTTTCCAGATGAATTAAGCAGATTCCAGAACATTTTTCCATGGGATATATTTTCGTGAAGGGCATTTTCTACCGGGTGTCCCAAAAAAAGTACTCCTGTTTAAAAAATCACCAAAAATTGATTATCAAACCTTTGATAAAATTTTCTTTTTTTAATTGCTTTGCCAAAGACCCAAAAATGTTCACAGATGATAAAATGTTTGCTTTTGATACACAGCAAAGTAGGAAATTTGCACGTTGAAAAACCTTATATTGAGCTATAGTTTTTAAGCAAAATATTCAATCTTGCCTGATAGTCACAATTTTCAGATTTTTTTTATCATCAATGAAGTCTCCAATGAAAGTACGCATTTATTTCTGTCATTTATGACCAAACTAGAAGTTTTACCCGCACAAAGAAATTGATTTGGCAATCATCAGTGCTTTTTTGCAGTATGAATCAAAACCAGGTGGCCCTAGAAAGGAATGAATTTGCTCATTTTGAAACTACTTACAAGATCAGCTATGTCTTGGAAAATAATTTGGTTCTTGATCTACTTGACAAAAGAAGAAAATTGAAGATCGGACGTGTAATCAAACTTTGGTGATTTTTCAAACGGGATTACTTTTTTATGGGATACCCGGTATTGAGATCATCTTATCCCGCAGAGTGATCTGAAATCTTGCATCTTTTGCTAAATCACCAAAATTTTATTATGTTGCCAATCTCCAAATTTTCTTTTTGTGTACAGAGTGTCTCAAATAATTGTGCCCGTTTGTGTGGCTGTGGTGGAGGAGTTTTCGGTTTTAACACAGTACCATAGGTCAGGCTTCAACTTAGAGTTTGAGACCTTATTTGAGTCAATCTGACAAGTGGTTGCTGTTTTATGGCCGAGGAAGGGCAGAATAAGTGGTTGCTTCAAAAACAGTACTTTTGTTGCTCTCCAACAATGTCAAAATTAAGTAGATTTTCTAAGAAAGAGTTATAGTGTTGTATATATTTTTCTCTGGATTTTAAAAGGGTTTAAAGGGGCTGTTATAGGGTTGAAGGGTTAAAGGATATTTTGTAAACAATCGGAAAGTACGGGACAACCCGCCCATGTGACTAAAGCCTTGGGTTTTTAATGGCGGCTAGTTTCATCGCAGCTTCTACGTAAGCTTCATTGCAGTGTTTTCTTGTTTATGTCTATGAAGTATGATGGAACTTTTCATATCCATTAAGAGTCTCAAATATTCGCCGTTAGAAGAATAGAACAAATGCTTATCAATACGAAAACACTGTCAACCCTTTAAAAGATACAGAGAAAGTTTGAATATCATGCAAGAACAAACAAGGACAGGTAATGTTACAATAGAACTCGCTACTTTTCATTAACACCTAGATGCAAAGCAATTTGTGATTGCCGTCGAAGGGAGTTCCATGCTCGGTTGGTCAAGACATGAACAAAAACAAAGCAAGCCGCAAAAGTTGCCCTGAAACTCGGGTCGCTAGCGCGCTCGTTGTGCATTCCAGAAATGGGTTTTAAGAGCAAATATTAGCACATATGAAAAGAAGAAGGATATATCTAAACTTCTGCCTCGGGCATTTTATTTATTTTGTGTAGAAGCCAATTTGGAGGTGATCCAATTCTCGTACTTTTTAGGTGTAATTAAAACACTTACTGCTCAGCTTCTGTACGAAAAAAAATAAAATGCCCGAGGCAGAAGTTTAGATGTATCCTCGCTAGAACCCTTTCTTTCAATCATTATTTGATTTTGACGTTGATACTTATGTTGCTTTTCTTCTGCCATAAATAAGCAACGACTTACTTGCAAGATTCTTTCAAACAGGGTCTAAAACTCTACGTATCTGTGTAAAAACCGAGACAATCGAAGCTAACACTCCTCCACAGCAGCCATCCAAATGTTTGCTGCCGAGAAAAACTTTCTGAAAACCGTTGCTAAGTCGTTGCTGAGGTAAATATAGTGAACTTCTCACAACAAAAGCGCTGAATTCATTGAAATAAGCAGAAATGACCAGAAAAGAAGTTACCCCATCCAATTCTCTGGTAAATGTAGTACCAGAAAATGGAAACAAAAACAATTGCATTTTTGTACGCTAGTTAGGTATGTAGCACCTTAAAGGGGCTCCGTCGTCAAAATGTAAACAAAACGATGATTTTTGCAGTTTTTGAAAGGTGATATCACATAGGATTTTCATATTTTTTTCAAAATGAAAGTTGCTGTTTGGACATAAATCATTGTACTTCACTAAGGAACAAACCAAACATTCATATCTTCTGCGATTGCTCGGATATAAGTGGATTTTTAACGGTCACTTTTTGGTGGCTTGGGTGAAGCCACCAAGCAAACTGCAGAAAACAATGGATGAACAATGGATAATTGGTGACACGTGCGAGTTTACGGATTTGTTTATTGTTTCGATGGAGCACCCTTTAAGAACTTAGTACCATGTTTTCAAATGTTGAGGAGACTTGCCCCAAGTCCATCTCTTCGGTCCGTCTTACCGTTCCCTTTACGGTAGTTCCTGGATCCGCCATTTCCTAGATCCGCCATTCCAACATTCCGTTAAAATATTGGAATGGCGGATCCAGGAAATGGCGGATCCAGGAACTGCCGTAAAGGGAACGGTAAGACGGACCGAAGAGATGGACTTGGGGCAACTGCCCGAGTCACTGAACCTTAAGTGGTTGCTACTCCCACTGCTGATGGAGGTACATAAAAAACACGAAAAAGGCATCTTCTTATCCTGTACATACAATTTTATGCTCTCGTAACGATCCATTTGTAAAACAATGTAAAGATTTCATATGTGCATATCCTTATACAATCCAATAGAATGCGTACAGTGCCCTTTAGTATGTATTTCCAAAAACTATAGTTCCTACCTAAATCAAAGTTTTAAAAACATCTACTAACTATGATTAATGGCTAAAATTATTTCTAGCTGTGCTTAATTTTCTATAAATCACCTACATTCTATATTAAAATTTTTGTTTACAATAAGTGAATCATTGATATACCGTGTGAGTCAGAAGAAAGTGAACACGTTTGGCGGGCTGTGGAATGAAAAATACGCAACTGATATTCAAAACTGAAATGTCAATCTATCAGTCAAAGGCTAACGTAGATGTGAAAATTTTGTTTCGTAAAATCACTCATCTTTAGACCCAGAATAAAGAAAGTGCTGGTAAGGGGTTTGTATGGGATCTAGAATTCCACATTTGAGTTTGGTCCATGATTTACTTGCTATTGAAATATATACAATTGTCAGTTTCGGAAATATAATTTAATTTTTGATGTCAAGTAAATCATGGACTAAAATCGAACGGGAAATTCTTGTTCCCATGCAATCCCCTTGCCTGCGCTTTTCTAATTTCTGCGTCTAAAAGGTGAGTGATATTACCAAACAATATTTTCACATCTAAGTTAGCTTTGACTGATAGATTTGCATTTTACTTTTGATTATCAGCCACTTACTTTTTATTTCACTGCCCGCTAAACGAGTTAACTTTTTTGACTCACACGGTTTATAAACTAATATTCTCATTTTGAATAAATGAATCATTGATACATTTATGTATCAGTGTGATAATCTCTAAGTAAAAACACAAATCTACACGTGCTAAGTTTTATGTCTAACATAATTACATACTGATACGATTTATATTGACTCTTATGAATAAGATTTTTGCATGAGCATTTTGATCAAATATCTTTCAATAATTTGCTGTGCCTAGCTTTTCCACACGGGCAATTTCAACTCTACCGGGTGAGTCAAAAAAAGGCCCGGCGTTTGAAAAATGCTGCTCCCTCAATTTCAAAGCAATAATATTGAAAACTGTCTTGTTTTATCCCCGATAGGTTCAATTAGGGTTCAGTAATTTACCCGGCGTTAATCGGCCATTCCTTCCCGTCGATATGAAGGATTTTCTGCGAAAGCCCCTTTCGAAACCCNAAATCGAACGGGAAATTCTTGTTCCCATGCAAGCCCCTTGCCTGCGCTTTTCTAATTTCTGCGTCTAAAAGGTGAGTGATATTACCAAACAATATTTTCACATCTAAGTTAGCTTTGACTGATAGATTTGCATTTTACTTTGATTATCAGCCACTTACTTTTTATTTCACTGCCCGCTAAACGAGTTAACTTTTTTGACTCACACGGTTTATAAACTAAAATTCTCATTTTGAATAAACGAATCATTGATATATTTATGTATCAGTGTGATAATCTCTAAGTAAAAACACGAATCTACACGTGCTAAGTTTTATGTCTAACATAATTCCATACTGATACGATTTATATTGACTCTTATGAATAAGATTTTTGCATGAGCATTTTGATCAAATATCTTTCAATAATTTGCTGTGCCTAGCTTTTCCACACGGGCAATTTCAACTCTACCGGGTGAGTCAAAAAAAGGCCCGGCGTTTGAAAAATGCTGCTCCCTCAATTTCAAAGCAATAATATTGAAAACTGTCTTGTTTTATCCCCGATAGGTTCAATTAGGGTTCAGTAATTTACCCGGCGTTAATCGGCCATTCCTTCCCGTCGATATGAGGGATTTTCTGCGAAAGCCCCTTTCGAAAACCTGCAAAAACGAAGGAAAATGACTAACAAATTTCTCTTCGTTTTCCTTCTTAGCAATAATGACACTCAAATGCATTCATGCATTTATCCTCTTGGGAGAATGGAATCCCCCTGAATAAGTTATTCATAGAGGGGGAAGACTTTTTCATTCTCCCAAAAGGTAGCACAAGCTGAAGCGTTCTCAAGTCATTGCTGTAAGGTAAACACATTGGGAAACTTGCTCATGATTTAGCACGTTTTTCAAGGTTTCTCGAAGGGAAATGATTCAGAAAATCCCTTGTCAAATCTTAACAGAGCAACCCATTTCAGCCAGGGAAAATTCTAAAAGTTATTGAACATGTTAGCTATTCAACTAGATATTGCTATATATCATTGGTTATGTATTCAGGGAGCAGTAGCCTTTCAAACGCCGGGCCTCTTTCTAACTCACCCGGTATAGTATGGTCAAAAAGCAGCTTTCAAGCAGAACTGTTTCTTCTCACTGGATATCATCAATAGACAAATTCAGCTAATGTTGGTAGTACCCACTTCAAGTCAACTGACCATGCACTCAGGAGATTATCCCTTTACTTGCTAATGCAATTGCCTGCATCACGCTTTTCATGATAAGAAGTTCTTAACTTGTATGAAAGGAAAGTTTTCTCTTGCAAAATCAGTGTAGCTAATAATAAGACCATACAATACCCAAACTGGCTTTTGTTCTACTTTTTGTGTCAAACTACTCTTTGTTCTAAACTACTGCCCCTCCCCCTCCACCCCAAGAACAGCCAGAAATTTGACCGAAGAATTTTGGATGATCTTGGGTGTGTTGAACCAAGAAAACATTGCTACTATTAATTCTAATCTTGTATGTAATTTGAGAGAGAATTTTATCTTTGTCTTAGATATCGCAGAGATCAATTTCATGTAAAACATCCAAAGGAAGCAAGCAAATTACATGAACTCAAAGAAATAGATGGTTAACAGCTTGGAAACAACAAAGGAAATAACTCCGGGAATGACTCATGATATTCTCATGACCCGACCTCCATTGCTGCCAGACGTCTATTTGAAAATGATTTGGTAAGTCAAGTGAACTTTGTTCCTTCAAACGTTACTTGTTTATTTAATCTTTCTAACTGAAGGGACTCCATCTGCAAATCTTTGTCGAAACAGTGATTTTGCAGTTTTTTAAAAGGCATTATCACAAAGACTTTTCATCGTTTTCTTCAAATGAAAGCGTTATTTTAAAGATGAATCTTTGTACTTCACATAGGAAAATTCAAAACATTCATATCTCTTACGATGGCTCGGATACATGTGGATTTGTGACGGTTACTTTTGGTGGCTTGGGTGAAGCCACCTAGCAAACTGCAGAAAACAGTGGACACGTGTCTAAAACGATGGTGTTTGCAGAATTGTTTACCATTTGGAGACGGAGCCCCTTTATTTCAATCAGTTCTGTAGAGTTTATTACCATTAAGTGGACTCGTACGATTTTAAACGAGTCTTTTGATGATGCATAATTCGAAGATGCAAACTTTGAAGGTACGCTAATTTTTTTAAAGAAACCACTTTTATGATACTTTAGAGCCTCCCAGTAAGAAAAACACTAAGAAGCTCTGCCGAGAGAGACCAAAAGTTAATTCGAAGCTACGAAACTTTCTCAATGTTTGGTTATGAGTTGCAGAGTGCTGTTTGACAAGAAATGTCTTACCAACCAAATTGATTTTAAAACGTAGGATTTTTGTTTATGATTTGGTTCGTTCTTATAATTCTCTGTGCCAAAGGCTATATCAACGTTTCTCATTTGAATTGTGATGATTTGTAAAATTTTATCAGAGAAAAGTTAGATTAAATTTAAAGGCAGAAACACCGCAACACGACAAAAAACAACAGCAAATACGATTAATTTAATTTTTGCCAATATTTCGTCCTGCCATGCAGGACTTCTTCAGGGCTGTAATGTGACAGTTATAATAAAATTTGAATATGTACAGCGATTTGAAAAGGAGAAGTAACACGTGATTGGTTAGATATGATGGCTACGCAGAGGTTATATGGGTTAGGTTTATAACGGTTATGTAATGTATGTAGTAAGATGATGATGATGCTAATCAAAATAATAATGATAATAATAATGCTGATGGTGATAATAATAATAATATGATGATGATAATAATAATAATAATAATAATAATAATAATAATAATAATAATAATGATAATGATTATG
>REGL01000031.1:518115-547354 GCA_004194395.1 Aurelia aurita complex sp. Pacific | reverse complement strand
TTCTCTTTTAAATGGAAGCATGCCAAAATTTGAAGTGTACCACGGTTGGTTCATCCTCTTCAAATCACTTGTAACAACAAACCGTAGCATATGTTCAATAATTCTAAAGACCCCCGTGGAAAATATACTTTTATTCGATTTCTGTTCTTCGCGAATATTACCACAGTAAAAGGATAAAAACATATTGAAGACAAAGGCATGACTTATTCCCAAGGCTTGAATTTATTGTTTTATTCTAACGTCCTGTGACGCTTTTTGATCGTCATAATCACCCTTTTGTTGTCAATTCAATAGTTGTCTAGGGGCCTTGTGATGGCCATTGAAGACTTTTAGTGTTCCTGCCTGTTGTTTCCTGATTTCTTGAGAAACAGAGATCTGATTCAGAGCGAGATGTTCACTATTTACGGCGAGAGAAATTCGAAAGAATCACTTTGCTTTGCACTGATTTCAAGTTTTGGATAAATCCTTCCTTTGAAGTTTAAAGTTTGAAGTTTTCTTGAAGCTGGAGAAGCTTTTCGTAAGTTGTTTCATTCAAATCAGACATGTGTAGTGTAGTACATTTGTGAAGTAGAAATCTGTTGTTTATATATTTGAACCTCGAAACGTTTTTGCATAAAACAGTTAGCTCCTACGGTAGTTTCACCTTAAAAGGGCTGATATTTTTGGAGAATCTTTGTCAACTTTAGATTTCCAGATCTGAAACTTACCATTGATTGTTGTTTTATCATGATTGTTATTGCTTTCTACCTTTTTAGGCCCAAGAAGGTCCTGAAAGGACCAGCAAAACATGTACCTAAGATTTCAGGCTGTCTTCTTTCTTTTTGACAGCCTATTCGAGATTGAGAAGAGCATAAGACCGTAAAACTATGAGGCCTTTCCAAAACAACGTATTTTGTTTATATGCAAAGTTCGAAAATCTTTTCTCACGAAAAAAGAGACTGGTTTGAATTCATTGAACTCTTGGTCATCAATTATTCAAAGTGTCTAAAGGCTTGAAAGTAAAGAGATAATATCTAGACGATAGAATTCTTTGTGAGTTTTTCGAACCATTTGAAAGAAGAAAACTTGTTTGATTTGTACCTGTAACGAAACTTTTGATCATTTTTGTGTTTATTTTGCCATTGTCATTTTGATTTACTCAACACCAGGTTGTACACAATGTGTTTCTATCAAAAGCTAGCTGTTAGCCAAATAATTTTGTTTTGTTCGTGTTTTATTTTCACTTTGTTTGTTATGTTATTTTTGTGATGTTTACAAGCTGTAATGCTTTGATTTCTTTAATTACGACGTATATGCTAAAAGAAGTGTCCCTTCAACATGCTTCTTTTTCATTAGCAAGGGAGTAGGGGACGCAGCTCCTCTAATCAGGGAAATTTGTAGCATTTTAGGTTCCATTTGGGCGAAATTATCAGCGTCCCTAACCATGTGGCACCCCATCCCTTACGCTTCGTTCGTTCAGAAGAAGTCATTGTTGTATTTATGTCGTATCGGTGTAATAGTAGTATCGATCCGTGTCTTTCAAATCCAAATACAAATCCAAAATGGCGAACGCGAAAAGACGGCAACAAATAATGAAACAGCGAAGTAACAGCAATATTTACAGTATATACAATCAGCGAACAAATGTAGTAACAGTAATCATCATCCATAAACGAGTTCCACAATATAATATCAAATCTAGTGGGAATTCACGACCCAAAACAACAACTCAAGATATTCTCACAACTGCTAAAAACCAACTCGAAAACCGCTCTCCACAAAACTTCCTGTCGAATTCCTNAGAGCATGCGCCTTGACAAATCCTCGCTCTGCGCATGGTCAAAACCTATCGTACCGGCATAGTGTAAACGGGGTCTTATTTATTAATGCGCCTCGAAGGAGGGAGGGCACACTTTTTGTCCGCTGGCCCCGCATATTTGTTGTGCTTATCGCTTCATTACCGCTGGTTTGTTGCCACAAAATGCCACAAATACTGTTGTTTATTGTCATTGTTGGTTGCATGAAAAGGAATGACGTCAAACCATAGATAGCAATTAGCGGTATTAACACCATTCTTATGACTATGGAAACACGGAACAAAACGAGGAATGGACTGAGGAGCCAGCCGGATACCTGGGATCAAACTACAATTTTTTGCGTTCAAATGAATTGAAATCGCAAAACTCCCAATTAGTACCTTATCAAATCACAAAAGGCCCCGATCAAGACCTGTCAAAATTCACAAAAATTAAATCAAAAGAATACCACAAATTGAAAAGTATCATGTAAATTATTCATTGTTTGTAGTCCACACCAAGTCAGCTTTTGGGGATTGTCTTTTATCAACTATTTTTATTGCAGAATGTACACAGTTTCCTTTCCCGCAAACTGTTCAAGGATTGTTGGCTGTGTATGCTTGCAATCAAAGCGTCCATCTTTACCGGTCTTTGCATGCTTTTCCCTACACTGTGACTCTGACTCATTTACTAAAGCAAGGCTAATTTCTTTATAGCGCACCATAAACATGTTGTCTATCCTTCAGCATACATTCGTAAGAAATCTCCAGTTACTCTTACGTAAAATAACCAGTCATTTAAGAACAAACAGCCTCAAATTTAGCCTTACACTGTTGTAAGAAATAACTTTTGACAGGCATTTTCAATGAATTTAATGACATTCTATGAGTATCTATGAACTTCTCATGCTGTATTCTTACCCAATGTTTAGAGAGTTCATTACACCTGATAAATGGTTAGTAATTCGTGATGATATAAGAAACAAGGCAATCTAGCTAGAACATACTTTTAGTTCTTTGTCAGTGCAGATTTTTACTGTATCAAGTAAAGAGTGTCTGAGTGTGTTAGTTAATTTGCACTTCTTTATCTCTTGTAGGTAACTGCATCTTCTGCGAAGGTGTAACTTCTGAGATCTTCCTTGCCGAGAATATTCTTGACTTTGCACGAAATCTTCCTGCAAATCCGCACATTGTCGTTAAAAGAAGAGACTCAAGAACTCTAACTAAAGATCAAGCGAACTTCACTCAAAGCGAGAAGCAGCAAGTACAATCGGCAGATAAAGCCCATGCCGAGCAATCTCAGATAGGTGTCGTGAACAACGGCGGAAACTCATCGGATGACGAAAGTGATTCGGTTGATATCGGTCACCGACGAAGGAGAAGAAACAGGCCTAAATCAGAGAGAGACAAATTAACGCAAAGAGAGCCAAAAAGTCCAGCGAAAATTCGTTCTCTGAGTGAGGCAATAAGTGATATCGAGGCTAGAACCAGAGCAGCAAAACGAGAGATGGATTACAGGGCAACTCACAGCCAATCGGAAAGTGATAATAAAACTGACGTAAGCAATAACTATATACTTCAGTTTCATTCACATAAGCCCTGGCGAAACGATGCAACATTTGAGCCATAACCCAGCAATTGTTGGGTGAAATGTTGGATTGTTTGGCCGAACATGTTGGATTGTTTGACCACTTTATGGGCGGGCCAAAATTTTTTGGTAAGCCTATCAAATATTGGCTGACCCGGCCAAACGATCCAACACCACCTAACAAGGGTTGCACCTGCCAACAAGGTTGCCAAACGATCCAATAATGGTGACCAAATGATCCAACATATACATTCAACAATTTTGACTGATGTGTTCGATCGTTTCGCCAAGGCTATAAGTTGTATATTTTCGTTCAGATCGTTTGTTTGTTCTTGGCACTGCAACAGATAGAATGTATCTTTTCTTGGTGATTGCTCAAGACAAAAAGAAGCCAAAAAGCTGCAGAACTTCGAATGATCTGGACATGGGTATTGTTGGGGAGATGAGGTATGGTTTGTCCGAGGAAACGTATGTGTCCCCCCGTGCAGTAGGGTAATACTCATGCGCCCGTCAGATTGCCAACCCAAAAAGCTACTGCGCATGAGCATTAACCTACTGCACGGTGGACGCATACCTTTCCTCGGACAAATCGTATCTCGTCTCCCCAACAAGGTAGTTAGACAACACAGTTATGCTTGATTGTATGCTACTGTGGAGGAAAATTGATGTTGTTGTGTGGAGGAGGTTTCGAAGTCCTCCGTACCATAAAGAGCTTTTTCCTCCGCAAAGTATAAAGCTGCGGCAATCAAGCACAGCTGCGGCATCTAACCACCCATGATGCGACCTCTGCAGGAAGATTATGGCTGTTCCTCTTCACTGTGTATTCTACGATGGAATGAGATGAAAATTTAATTACTGTTCATGTATAAAGTTGTCCACAAAAACCGCTGCAGAAGAGGTTACGAGTTTTTTGGACCCTGCAAAATAGATGGAGTTACTACACTCCTTATTTTATCGATCTCCATATCTTTTGGAAAATGTTTAAACAAAATCTGTGTTGTGGTTTGTTGCATGGCAAAGAGATTTCGCTGAATAATGATTTTAATTCAATACTTATTACATAAATAGCAGACCACAAGTTTTCTAAAATTAAACCCACTTAAATATTAAAGCTGGTCACTGCAATTTCCAAACGATGCACTTCTTACGTAGCCAGTCGTTGAAAGTCAAGAATATCCGACAAATATTGAAAAATCGTTTCTTCCTGACAGCAAAGTGTTGAGTGAAAAGTTTCGGCTGCTGTGTTAATGACATGGATAGTCTCTTGTAGACAATTATGAACGCTGTATTCACCAAAAATCCTCTTTAAGCATCGTGTCTCGTGAACAATGTTTTGCATTCATGCAAAAATGCCAGTTGCCAGGGAATTTCGTGAAGACTTCTTGGAAGTGTAGAACTAGGCCTACTGTGCTCCCAGACATTTTCTTTGAATTGATGTCCATTATCCCCAGAATCATGTTTTTGCGTGCTGTTTGCTGAAGAATATGCACGATGGAATGGTCGACCCCCAACAGGTCCTCGGGAAAGTGCTTCGAAGCATTTATGGACCTTTTTTAGAAAGTTTCTCTCTATTTAGTTGGGTCCAGCGATGGCAATTTGGCTTTGATCGATGGCTGATCAATTTCAAAATATTTCTTGCTAGTTAAATTGAATATTTCTCGCTAGTTAAATTTGTTGGTAATGGTGCTTTGAAAGCTGAAATATTAATCTTGAATGTTCAAATTTGCCTCCACGTCTACACCAAAGCCTTTGCCTCTTGACCTAAACAAATTCCTGAAGCATATCAAAATTTAAAACTAACTTGAAGAAACTGGAAAACAGCGCACAAGGTGACTTCTAGCAAACAGAACATAATCTACTTAAGTTTTATTCACATTTTATCAAGGGTGAAGTTGATTTTTTCGCTGTGCTTCAAGAATTTGCTCAGGCCAAAACGCCAAAGCTTTGGCTTGGAGGTGACGGCAAATTTGAACTTTCAACCTTAGTATTTCAACACATAAAGCATCAATACCAACAAACGAAGTAGGTATGTTCAAGTTAACTATCGACGAACATTTTAAAACTGGTTAGCCATTGATTAAAGCTTGGTTTCTCATCGCTGGAACCAACCAAACCTGTNTGGTAATGGTGCTTTGAAAGCTGAAATATTAATCTTGAATGTTCAAATTTGCCTCCACGTCTACACCAAAGCCTTTGCCTCTTGACCTAAACAAATTCCTGAAGCATATCAAAATTTAAAACTAACTTGAAGAAACTGGAAAACAGCGCACAAGGTGACTTCTAGCAAACAGAACATAATCTACTTAAGTTTTATTCACATTTTATCAAGGGTGAAGTTGATTTTTTCGCTGTGCTTCAAGAATTTGCTCAGGCCAAAACGCCAAAGCTTTGGCTTGGAGGTGACGGCAAATTTGAACTTTCAACCTTAGTATTTCAACACATAAAGCATCAATACCAACAAACGAAGTAGGTATGTTCAAGTTAACTATCGACGAACATTTTAAAACTGGTTAGCCATTGATTAAAGCTTGGTTCTCATCGCTGGAACCAACCAAACCTGTATACTTTGTAAATGGACACCCGGTAGTAATTACAAAAACAATTCCTATTATTGTTACAGAGTTTTTCGAGCAGCCTGACTATAGTAGCAGTTCTTGGCTGTTTCTTGCGTGCGAGACTTATTCTACATTGCTAAATCAACATGTTAAGCAAGCATATGACCTGAGTAAACAGTCATCCAACTAAATCCTCTTAAGAATATTGAAACAAAACATTTTTATTTGATAGGAAAACTCATCCGGATCCACAAGCAGCAACAGCGCGACAAGAAAGAAAGAAGGTTTTAAGAAACGGTCAACAAGTGCCTTGGAATTATTTCAAAAGCTATTTTCATCCGATTCAGAAACAAATTCAGACAAAGAAGTGCCAAAGAGAAATAGGTCATTGAAAGGTTTGCAGAAGACACCGTGGATTGAAGTGAAGCAACGAAGTGAAGACAGCGCGTCGGAAAGGGCGCAAGATGAAACATCGGTGAAGAATTTGACAAATAGAGAAGCTAAAACTGTGAATGGTAAGACGTTAATCTTCCTTCATCTTCGTTAATCTTCCTTGTCTATTTCATGGTACATTCAGGGAAGAATCTTTCATGGTTCTCGCATTTTTGCCGAAATTCACGAAAGTTTATTCCGTGAAGCGTCCTAAAATGATAAATTCGTGAAAGTTTATTCCTTCGAAAGTTTGTAAAATATAGAATCAACTATTTATATGATCAAATATTGATTTCCTCTTCTTGTTATTTTGTTGCATGTCTTAGTAAAATGCAAGGAAATTTAATATTATCGTGTTTCGAGCGCAAGGAATTACAACCCTTTCGAAGTATGCTTCTTACATGCATTGATATGGAAGATTTGGAAGGGTCATGGAAGAGTTGAGGAACATTTGAGGCATTACAAAATTTGATAAGAAACCTTATTCACGAAAGTTGATTCTTATTATATTTCCCATTTTGGCCGATTCAGGAAAGTATATTCCAAAAATTTCGCCTTTTTCCAACTCGCGAAAATTTCTTCCACGAAAGTTTCTTCCCTTAAAGTAAGTCAATCGACTCGACAGCCCTCGATAATAACAATATTAAAAATCTTTGAATTTTGAAGTCATATTTGTTTAAGAGATGTCGATTATCCTCGCTACAGTTTCATAGTATAACATAAAAGTCTATGAATATTTCAGAAAGGATCTCTTTCGTATGCGAGGAGTCGTCTGTTTCATTAAAGACCCTCTGCTAATCATGAGGCCTTGCGCGCTGTTGCTGTCCCATGATCCACTGCGAAATGAATTTCAGATCATCTGAAAGTTTGCGAAGCTAGGCCAGTGTTTTGTTTTAAATCGCTCCTTCCAAAACGAGTGAAAAATAAAGTTACAATGGATGCAGATAAGAAAATGGCTCATCCAAGACTCCCACAGGAAACAGAGTGGGCTATTCTTCGTGTCCATCTTCGAGCCTGATAGAAAAACCGTAAACATTCACCAACGCAATTGCTCAGTTTATGTTTGCATTGTTTTTCTCATGTGCAGCGTGCAAAGCCGAATGGTTAGCAGAGGGTCTTTAATAAATGCTGGCAGCTCTCCATTTTCCTTAGGTTGACCCCCATCCGCCTGTATGTATTATGTAAGAATAGAAGAGTTATCAAGAATCGTTTAGGATCGGCTGTTGGGCAAGAATTGTGGCAAAATTGAATTCTCTGGCTCAAAAACAACGGCCTGCAGGAGCAAAGCGTGTGCTACTGCTAACAGTAATTCAGTCATCAATTTGCTGACAGTAATTCAGTCATCAATGTGCTGACAGCAATTCGGTCATCAATGTAAAATTTTAGTAATTACCTACAAAGTGAAATCTGCTGATTTTATAAGTTCTGACCTTTGCTTACCTTGCGAGAAACTGTGATAAACTTTGCGTAATTCGGCTCGAAGGTTAGTTTGTATGTTTGTTGATACCCGTATGTACTGTATAATTAATGGATTACTGAGACGCTTTCGCGCGGTACCTGTCAGTAGTTATCTGGCATGTGATAGTATTATTTCCAGTTCTTTTACTATAGGGTACAGCAAGCTTGTATCACATGCTTAGTTATGATGAAAACAAGTGCGTTGCTATGTGAATGCAAACTTTCAAAGAATTGAATAAAGATTTCACGACCTTCTAAGTGTTAACTTAATTGCTTTGAAGTTGTTTGGCACCTTCTTCGACACCTTCGCAAAGCAGCTTCGTTAGGTATCAAGTTTAGGCCTGTTGCAAATCGCCACAAAAATCGAATAGAATTACCTCTTTTCACCAAGATGGTTACTTCGCCGTTACCGTTCTCTACTCTGTTATTAATTCTTAGTATTTCTCATTAACAGGAACCGCAAATCGCCATTACAGTCAACCAAGAGAGCGTTTGAAGAGCAGTGAAGGCTCTGTTTCATCTGAAGAGCAAATTGTGGAGAGAACTAATGACATAAATGATAAGAAGAAACGAAGCGAGAAAGCAGATCCGAAGAACACTACATCCTCGAATGAAACTGACAATGAACATAACACAAAGATTGAAACAGTATTTGCGAAATCAATAGAACACTTCGACTCTGAAAGCTCTGCTGTTACAACTTTCGGGCCATCCAAAGAAGGGCCTAGGCATAAACAAAAGGTACGAGAAATTCAGGAGGACGAGATAATAGTCAGCAATCTAATAGAGGACGAAAGTTCATCTAAAGACATTGTTAGCATACTCAGTGACTCAGATCAAGACGAGCTGAAGACGAGGCATATTTTTTCACAGTCGAAGACGAGTAATGTTGTAAACAGTAGTAGTAGCAGGTCTGTTGTTGATTGTGCTGATAAAAGCGAGGCCGCTTCGAAAAAGAGGCAAGCAGTGAATGACGGTGATGAAGTAGCCTTAGCACCGCGTGTCGTTCAGAACGAGGAGACCGTGAAGAGTTTGATTGATTTGTTAGAAGAAACAAGTTGTGATTCGAAGGAGGAGGAGCTATTTAGACAACAAAAAGAGGAAGATGTAAAGGATGCTCCTGATGCTACAACAGAGCCATTGGTAGATTTAGTAGATGATTTTGAAGCCATGCAGCCCAGCAGAATAAAAAGTAAGACTTCTAATGATCGCAGCAAATACAATGACCACGAATCATCCAGCCAAGCTGATGACAGCACAAATGATGAGGTATTTACTCATTCTGAGACTGACGCCTCAGATGGCGGCTCTGACAAAGTCAGCACGAAAGGGAGGCAAGATCATGGCCACGAGGCTAATAGTGATGATGGGATAGAGTCTAATGAGACCACTAAGAAAAAGAAAAAAGTTTTGAGGACTAAAAGTGGTAGCAAAGTAAAGTCGAAGTCGATGCGAGGTTTACGGAGTTGGTCAAATCCTAATAGATTGTCGTATGTGGAAGAGTGCGAATGGCTTGATACACTTGTCCAAGCTGAGCTCGAAACTATAGAGCGACATAAACGGTCTGAAGTTGACTCTCCGAAAATTGTGCCAAAACAACGAACGCAAATGTTTACGAGGAGTGAGACCATAGATGAAGCGTCTTTGGATCTAGACGATAGCCGGCGACTCGTTAAAGGACTTGTCGATATGGAGCTCGAAGGAAGAAAATTGAAAGCTATGGGTGTTACACTAAGACATCAGAAGATAGTCAGGGATAAAGCTTTCGTAGAAAGGCATAACTCAATGCCTGTTGGGATAGCGGCTTTTATGGAATCAAAGTGTAGAGAATTTGCTGATTTGCGTGCTCGAGATGATGTATCTGCTGAGAAAGTGGCAGTTGTAGAGGACTCCATCAAAGCAGAGTGCTTGCCAATAAAATTGAAAGATGGGGCAGCAGCTGATAGTGACAATAGCAATGGGTCTGCTCCTCTTGTTTCTCTGATTAAAGTAAGGGAGGCCTTGAATCCGGTACAGTATGAAGATGCGCCAGGTAGCGAAACAGAAAAGAAAGTTTTGAAAGGGTCCCGAAAAAAGGAGCCGCTGAAGACGAAAAAGTCGTTAACCGAAGAGAAAACGAGTCCTAAATACAAGGCGCAACCATCTCATGAGGAACATAACCTGCAAGCTGCATTTGTTAAAAGCGCTGCAAAAGAAAGTGGCGAATCAATCGATGAAATTTCCCATAGTTCAGAAGCTGCTCAGTGTGATAAACTGCAAGAGCAGAGAAGTGAGGAGTCTAGTCCCTTGAAAAACATCAAAACCTTCAAAGCAATGTTTGAAGAAAAGAAGAATCCGAATAGGCCTGTTGACAAATATCATAAGTCGATGTCACTTGATATTAGGCCGATCGGTGGGAAGTTAACGCGAAGTAAAAGCCTTGGAGAAGGTCTTAATAGACCCTCTGATGATAGTAAAAGCATACGGATTGTTGAGAAACAGCCTTCGGTGGAGAAAAAAGACAAGAGAAGTGGAAGTGGAGAATTGAAGAGAAGTGATAGTGGAGAGCCCAAGAGCAGAGACATTGTCTATTATGAAGAAGCTAAGATGGAGATGAAAAGACAAGAGAGCTTGGAAGAGGATCGAAGGAAAAAAACGAAAAAAGAGAAAGGAAAGAAGGCGCAAAACAAGGAAAGAGATGAAGTGGAGAGGGAACATGAAGAGGAAAAACCTGCGTTCAAGAAAGTTGGAGACTTCCGGCAGCTTTTTGAGCAAGGAGAGGCAAAGGACAAGAAACAGAAACCCGCTATTGCAAAAGATGAGACATCGAAAATTGGACAGCAGAAAGAGAAGTCACAAAGTAGGAAAGAAAAGACTCAAAAAAGCCCAGAAATGAAAGAGAAAAAGAGCGTCAGTCCCCTTAAGAACAAGAAAGATATTAGACATGATAACTTAGAGTTTGACTTCCAAGACCGAACTTCTAGCATTGATTCTCGTGAAGGCAATTCAACTGACAGTTCAGTAAGTAAAGAGCTAAGTGTAGAAGATGGAAGTAACACTCAAGATGATGACAATATACCAAGCATAAAAGACAGACTGATGCTGTTCCAGACTGGACGAGAAAATAGCAACGCTGTGAAGAAAAGGGACAAGGGGATCAGACGAATTAGGCCGAAATCATATCACGGGAAAAGCTTTGGTGACGAGGATTATGCAAGCGTCGCAATAGATGATAAGGTACTTTCACAGGAGATTAGTGGGGTGAAGTCAAAGTCAAAACAAGATAGGCGAGGCGAGAGTTTGGGTGAGAGAAATGTTCGAGACTTAGGGGGGCTAATGCTTCAAGGGGGAGCAGGTGATAACAATGTATTCACAAATACGAACGATGGATTGAAGCCTGGAAATAAGGCAGTTACTCCAAGCAAAGACCAATCTCCCGTAAAAGAGACAAAAGAAAAGGATGTTGTTAAGAAAGGCTCAAATACTAAGATAGAAGATGAAAATCTCGATGGGTTTTCATATTCGAAAGTTGTCAAAGATGACAGGATACGACGGGAACTTGAGGAACAGGAAGTTAGGGAGAATGAAATCAGGCAAAGACTAAAAAGCAGCACTGATGAAAAAACTTTATCTGTAAATGCTGCTGAGGAAAATGAAACGAACATTGAGGGCATCAGAGGTAAAGCTGTAGGAGATTCCTCTTCATCGAAGAGCACTTCGAAAGTTACTGGGAGAAAGACAGTCCATGACGAGAATTCTGACAACAAAGTTTCACGTTTTCAAAATGATAGAATAAGGAAAGAAATCGAGGAACAAGAAGCGAGGGCTCGAGAAGCACAGGAACAATATTCTCAAAAGGAAAAATCTACCAAAGACAGCAGGAAATCAATGTCGAAAACAAGTAGTATTGGAAACGATACAAGGAAGAGTGAGAATTCTCGGAAGATCGAGACAAGAAGAGAAGACACAAATGGGAATCTGATTTTGGATGAGAAGAATGAAAAATTGCAAAAAGACAAAGATATGCGGCATAGTTTAAAGGTTAGTTTAAATTGATTGAATTGTTTCATTAATGCCTGCTTGCAAATAGTGATTGTGTTTGTCAGACAATAGATGCTTCTTCAGCCCTGTGGAGGGCACTTCAAATTATATGAGTGAATATATTTGTTTTTTTCTTGATCCGGACCATGATCCAGCACTTGGTAGTGGCTGACTTTAATTTGGAACTATTCCTGATTCCACTTTTGAACGGTAAAGGGCTACCGGGTGCGCCAAAATAGACAATGCACGTTTGGTAGGCCACAATAAATCGTACACTGGNGAGCACTTCGAAAGTTACTGGGAGAAAAACAGTCCATGACGAGAATTCTGATAACAAAGTTTCACGTTTTCAAAATGATAGAATAAGGAAAGAAATCGAGGAACAAGAGGCGAGGGCTCGAGAAACGAAGGAACAATATTCTCAAAAGGAAAAATCGAGCATGGACAGCAGGAACTCAATGTCGAAAACAAGCAGTATTGGAAACGATACAAGGAAGAGTGAGAATTCTCGGAAGATCGAGACAAGAAGAGAAGACACAAATGGGAATCTGATTTTGGATGAGAAGAATGAAAAATTGCAGAAAGACAAAGATATGCGGCATAGTTTAAAGGTTAGTTTCAATTGATTGAATTGTTTCATTAATGCCTGCTTGCAAATAGTGATTGTGTTTGTCAGACATTAGATGCTTCTTCAGCCCTGTGGAGGGCACTTAAAATTATATGAGTGAATATATTTGTTTTTTTCTTGATCCAGACCATGATCCATTTATAGTGGCTGACTTTAATTTGGAACTATTCCTGATTCTACTTTTGAACGGTAAAGGGCTACCGGGTGCGCCAAAATAGACAATGCACGTTTGGTAGGCCACAATAAATCGTACACTGGACCGATTTTGAAGATTAATGACTTAATCGTTAGCAGAAAGTTTGAATTAGATACCGGGAATTCTTTGCAAATTTTTTCCTTTTCAGTTTTTAGAGCTAGAAGCGAGTTTCCTAAAATTCTAGTTTTCGAAAACACTGAAAGCGATCAAAAAACATAGATCAAGTTTTCTAAAGAATCGACATGAATGGACAAAGAGAGAACTTTTTCGTGGTGATTTGCGATTTAGAAATCGACCAATTGTAATCTGCTGTACGAGAGTTCATACTTAACTCCCAAATCCCCCTGAAAACGTTTTCTCTTTGCTCATTCATGTTGAATCTTTTAAAATCTGATAGACATTTTTGATCATTTTCAATGTTTTCGAAAACGAACATTTTAAGAAACTCGCTTCTAGCTCTAAAAACTGAAAACCAAAAAATTTGCAAAAAATCCTAGAATCTAATTCAGGCTTTCTGCTAAAGATTAAGTCATAAATCTTCAAAATCGGTCCAGTCTACGATTTATTGTGGCCTGCCAAACGTGCATAGTTTATTTTGGCGCACCTGGTAGTATATCTCGCAAATAGTACACGTATACAGCCTTTTGACACGTCATCATCACCACAGAACGCGATCTCCGCCTGTAGCAGGATGTGCACACATGAGTCAGCTTTCTCCAGAGTTCACAGTTGTGAATAGCTTGATTTAGAGTATACAAAAGTTTCGAGAATATAGCTGTTTGATTTGACACGTGGGAAATATTTGAATCACAAAGCGTGTTTAAAAAGGAGAATCTTTTTTCAACGTCAGGCCGACCCAACCCTCAGATGCAAATGGCTGATTCCGTCAACGTAAACAAAATTCAAATAGTGTTGATGGATATGTGAACGATTTACATCAACAGCTTTCACCTTGACACCCGAGAGAAAACTCAAAATGCTTCTTCATTTAATTTCAAAAATGCAGATATCGACTTTTTTTATGTTTGATTAACTATTACATTTCAGTCAAAGAAGAAGTTATCGAAAATCGAACAAGAACTTGAAGAAGTGAGGCGACGAGAGGCAGAGTTAGAACAAGAAATGAAAAGAAGGGAAGAAGAGCGAAATAAATTGTTCGAAGATAAGAAGAGAAAAATAGAGTTAGAAGAACAAGAACGAAAGGTTTGAGTTGATTTATCATTCTGTTGATTGGAGGAGAGGTCGTTGATGGGGTTGATCTATGATCTGTGCGTTTGCTATGAGATGAGAAAAATCTTCTCTACGAGTACCGTAAATCCTCAAAAAATCCGAGGGAGGCTTCTGTTGTCAAGATTAGTTATGGGGTGGGGGTTTATTCGAGGGGGACTTATTCGAAGGTTGGGGTTAGTTGAGGATTTACGGTAGAGTCGCTTTAAAGAGCATACAATAGCAGACTGCAGGTTTTATTTTTGCAGGAATGGCTGTTAAACATATTCTTTTTTCCCACACATCCATGCAGTTAGGCCCAGTTTATTTGCCGTGTCAAATTTAATAGATGCTCTGAAATACTTCTCAGTGTCAATTAATTTCGACATAGAAACAATGTATAAATCACGTCCCGTTTTGAATAGATGAAACGGCGGGAGTTCACCAACTCTGTCGTATCACGTGGCAGAAAACGACTTGATTTTTAACATCGTATTTCTGTCACGTTTAATTAATCAATTCTAGGCCATGGTCCGCGGTTGCTACGTGTGATCAGCCATTCTGCTCGTGCATTTTGAAAAATAGCCATTTTAACCATTTTAATTTCAATCCGACACCGCAAAAAGTGAGGTTTAAATAAGATTTTTAAACACGGCAGATTCTGCCATTTTTGATACAGTTCGATTCGACACGGCAAGAAAACGATGTTTAAACTAGGCCGCAGTGGTCGATCTTGTCATTGCTGCTCTGTGGGGAAATAGGCCTTGACATTCATTGGTATCTTTTCCATTGTAGCGCAAAGAGGAAGAAGAACTTTCAAAGCAAAATGCCGTCATTGAAGAAAGGGTAAGGACCTATATACCGCCTATCTATTAATGCTCGAATTGTCACAATCATGGATTTAGTAGCTTTGATAATCATTGTTATTTCTAAGGGACTTATTCCAAAAACTCAATGAAATGTTTCAGAGGTCAGTTTGTGATCCCTGTGACAAACTACCATATGTATCCGCTCAAATGTAAACGAAAAAAATGTCAGCCAGCCTTTCCCATGCGTCAAACGAGAGTGTTGTTTTGCAAATTCTTCCAGTTAGGGATCAGTTTCATACCACTGGTGTCCTACAAAATGGTATACAGATTTGGTTTATTCCAACGATTTTAATTTAGCTCTAATCAATGGCTAATCAGTCTCAAAATGTTCCTCGATTGTTAACTTGAACTTGGGTGCCTCATTCGTTGATATAGATGCTTTGAGAGTAGAATTGTTAATCTTGAAAGCTCAAACTTGTGTCCACCTCCAAACCAGAGCTTTGGCATTTTGGCCTAAGGAAATTCTGGAAGCACATTGGAATTGAAAAGTGAAATTACTGAGAAAAAAAACTGCACAATGCTAACAGAATGTATTATGATTTAATATTGCTCAAATTTAACCAAGTCTATTGCTGCTTTATTCGATGTGCTTCAGGAAATTGCTCTGGTTTGGAGGTGGATGTCATTTCAGCTTTCAAGATTAAAATTTCTGTTCTCAAGGCACCCATACCAACAAACGAGGTCCCTTACTTCACATTGACTATCGAGGAACATTTTGAGACTGATTAACCATTGATTAAAACTCAATTCAAATCCATATATTTTTAGTAAACCCGGTTTAATTCCGTATTCGTCATAATGCATATTTAGCAGTGCAGTAAAATGCAGCTGAATAACGTTGACATTGAAGCTGCTGATGAATTGGCCACATGGTGAGTCACAAAGATGGACATCCATTAAAGAAATCATCCTGAAAAATACTGATTCAAATGATTTGCTAAATCTCGTGCAAAAGTTATGCCGCTTTTACTTTTCACGTAGGAATTGTAATCATGCACTTTAGTTTGTTGTTTGTCTCTATGCATATAAATATAGCCTCGTGCTTTTGAAAATCTGTATTCTGAAGATGAAGCACAGCGTTTGCTTCGAAACGTCAAAAAAAACATGGCTTTGTCTTAAAAATTAATTTTTTTTATCACTGGATTCGTCTAATAATGTCAACTCAACATCTTATGGAAATGTCAACCTGAATTTATCTCTGTCTCTGCCCTCTGGACTTTGTCAATTATAATTGGGAAGGACTGAAAATGAAATTTAAAATGATTATCGTCGCAATCTTGGTTCTTCGATTTATGCCGCTTTTACACTGTTGGCAGAATACCATGGATATGGGATATAATTCACCCATTCTGGCAGACCCTCTCTTATCTTTGAGGGAGGCTTAGTGTGTTTTGAAATCACACCATGGTTCTTTAATTCTCTGACATTTGCAATTTGATTGGTCAATCCAACAAATGGAATTCATTTGATTGGTCGAGATTTAACCTGGTGTAGATCAGCATGGGACTCAAATCTTTAAAAGGTCGGTGTAAAATTCTATTACAGTTTTCTTTTAAATAAATGACTTGGAAGGAATTTAGGGTTTTTTACTGTAAATCTGCAGTGGAATTTTTTGATATCTTGATCGGTTTTAAAATGGCGGCATTTGTTAAATTTGAGGCTTTGACGTCATCAAATTTCCGAATACTAAACCAGAAAACCTACAGATTTCTGCTTGCCACCAGGTTGTAGACCTTCGTAGACTATGGTTTTCTTGAAAGTCATATCATTTTTCCTCCTTTGGTTTAGGATTTACGATGATTTAAATGTTTCTAAGATTTTCCATAAATTTTTTTCAAAAATAATTAAATTTCCGCCATTTTTTAGAAATCACGATATCAAAAAATTTCCACGGCAAATTTACAGCAAAGTACCATAAGTTCCTTTCACGCCACTCAATTCAAAGAAAAATGTCACAAAATTTTACACCAACCTTTTTAAAGATTCGAAAGATTTGAGCCCTATGCTGTGTAGATCAAGCTGGTTTAACTGCGTCAGTGTGAATGGGGTATTAGACTTCATCTTTGGAATTTCCTTCTTGATTTTTGCTTAATTTTCTTTATAATTGACAAAATGTAACAACTGGACGAATGGTAATTGTCAAAGAAAACATTGTCAAAAGATCCTTCGTTTGTCAGCGAAGCAGCTTCCTGAAAACCATAGCTTGTTTATTTATCAGCGAAGTACTCAACTAATATTTTATTTCATTTTCATTTTAAATTCTTTGTACACAATGGAAAAGAAATAATTTTGGTCATAAAATCTTCAGCAGTGTATGTTTTGGACGTTTGCACAGTAGTGAGCGTGGAACGTTTGCAGTGAACATTTGCACATAAAACAGATGTGTTTCTATGATTTCTTTCCTGTTTTATTGTGATGGTTGTTTGAGTTTAATAATTTTGGTTATATTCAAAATATTGAGTTGCATAGTAAGTCTACTCGTCAATAATCTCAACATCTTTTCTTTCTAGATGAAGCGACAAGCAAAAACACGCGGACTAAGAGCATTATTCGAAACCAAATAGTGATGGCCATCAATGGAAGAAACGAAAGAAGGAGTGTTAGGCGTTCGATATTTGTGATGTGCATTCAGTTAATATCCGCCATCTCGACCGATCCTTATAATGAAAAGTTCTATTTCTGCAAAAAGCTCTGCTTCAGTCAAAATATTGGATCTACATAGATACTCTTTACTTTTGTGAATGAATTTGAAGAATTGCAGCTTAATAGGGTCCAAAACATTGTCTTCACTTTTTTCCATGCATCCCATCTCGTTTCGTAAACGTTTCAAGCAAGGTTATCTATATCTCCTTGGTTTCAAGTTTTATTGTGGAAATGCTGGATTATTTGCTTAGGTTATCAGATACAAGATTTTGAAAGTCAATCTTGGCAAATCAGACTACTTTCACACGATACCGGCACAATTTTAAAACGGTGCAAAATATGATAGAAGCAAAATTTTATCTAGTGTTCAAATGCAATATCGAAACAATTTGAAAACGGCAGGATTTTTGATGGTAACAAAGTCGTTGCAATCTCCCCAAGGAATTGATGCCAACGAAAATGTACGTGCACCTTAAGAATCGATAAGCCTGGTTTTGGAAGCGTCGTAAAATGTTCCGTTTTCATCGTTTTTAAGTGTTCACACGATAAGGTATTTCACGTTCTGCCGGTTAGAGTTCCATTTTCGAAACCTACCGTTTTCAAAATCTACCGGCAAAAGATGTGCTTCCTGCTTTCATGTGAACAGGAGAACCTGTGCCGGTAACACAATCTTTGTTTTTCAAATTGTACCAGTAACGCAGTTTTTCCAGTGTTCCTGCGGTCGAGCCTCATTACATTGTAAGATGTTGATTGAAGTTAATAGCTTCAACATGTGCATTTTTTATGCAGAAGAACAAACCCTTAAAGGTGATCTGAAGCGAAAATTTGTATTGATGCAAATGAACGGCACTCTCGAATGATAAAGGATTCTGTTTAGATTTCTTTGATATCTCATTTCATTTTCAAGTTATCCACTGATTCTAAGTACCAGCTGATGACGTCATTTTGTTTGCAAATTACTGTGATAATATATGGAAATATAGCTGTATCTGACGTTTGAAAGGTTACAGTTGCAGGAGACATTTAAGGTAAGCTGAATATATGTAATAGAAATTGTCTCATGAATTGATACGATGTTTACAAAGGCATTTCAACTGAAGAGAAGTTCTTTGAGTCGATTTCCCTTTGGAAACATAGTCAACTTTATATACTTTTTTTACTTTTTGCAAACAAAATTACGTCATCAGCCAATCATACAAAGTAGTGGATAACTCGAAAATAAAACAAGATATTGAAGAGTTTTTAACGATATTCTTTATCATTCAACAGTCATATTCATTTGCATCAATAAAAATTTTCGCTTCAGATCACCGGTTGTATCAGTGAGCAACTTTTGTTACTCATTTTGAAGATTTGTCGCCTCCGATAAATTGTCACGCCTTGCTATTGGTCTGGTTGGCTTGTATTATTTGAAGTAGCATACAGTAGTCCCAAGTTATTTTTATATTGTAGTTAATAGTTCATTGTAAATAGTATTTTGCGGTGCAGTAGATTCTCTACAGTTTCAAGATGAGAATTAGAGTTATGATAGGACGATATTCGTTTGGGGTAGTTTAGCGGAACCAATAGAGATTATATTCTACTGTAAAGCTTTGATTCTTAGAAATTGATAGCATAGGGCTCAAATCTTTCGAATCTTTAAAAAGGTGGGTGTAAAATTCTATTACATTTTTCTTTGAATTGAGTGGCGTGAAAGGAAGTTATGGTACTTTGCTGTAAATTTGCCGTGGACATTTTTTGATATCGTGATTTCTTTCAAAATGGCGGAAATTTGATTATTTTTGAAAAAAATTCATGGAAAATTTTGGAAAAATTTAAATCATCGTGAATCTTAAACCAATGGAGGAAAAATGATATGACTGTCAAGAAAACCATAGTCTACGAAGGTCTACAACCTGGTGGCAAGCAGAAATCTGTAGGTTTTCTGGTTTAGTATTCGGAAATTTGATGACGTCAAAGCCTCAAATTTAATAAATGCCGCCATTTTAAAACTGATCGAGATATCAAAAAATTTCCACGGCAGATTTACAGTAAAAAACCCTAAATTCCTTCCAAGTCATTTATTTAATTGAAAACTGTTATAGAATTTTACACCGACCTTTTTAAAGATTTGAGCCCCATGCTTTCAAAGCTTTGATTTTTAGAAATTGATAAGCGTTTATTGCATGACCCCTTGTAAGCCAGAATGTAAGCAATGCTGATTGGGCTAGCCTGCAAATTATGTAAAATATATGATGTGATACATTTGCTTAAGAATACTGAAGGGAACTTCTTCAAAAATATTCAAAGGTAACTTAGTTCTCACAGTTTTAACGAACTGCCTATAAAGTCATTTCGCCCAAATTTTACATTGCAGAAATTGAAATATTACCTTTCCCCGTAAATGTTTTACTGGTAAACTTAATCTTAGCTTTTAGATCTTGTCGCAAATGCTGTATGATTTACAAATTTTCTTACAAATCTGTCAGCCTGATGGCAAGCTGATCTGCTGAAAGTAATTCGATTATGTCACCCCAAAAGTACTTTGGTACCTCAAAACCATTTTGTCACAAATTTTGAGGCAAACCATATTGCGAGGGGCGTATCACTCTGTAAATATCTCGTACACCTTTCCCAAAAATCCTTTTATTTTCAAGAAAAATTCCTACTATTTTTTAAGAAAATCTCATACGCCTCTTCGGAAGAGTGATACACCCTTCGCCATATGTAGCATGATTGTTTAAATATAAAGCTGTTTTCTTAATGTTAGTTTTGACCTTGTTATGACGAAATTTTTAGCTATTTGTTAATATGATATGTTCGTCGCTACGCTAAGTTCGCATTCTTTTTATCAGTTTAACTCTTCGTTGATATCGGAGTGTTTGCATTAAAAGCTACCGGGTGTCCCAAAAAAATATATACGGATTTAGTTGACTCCAGCGCTGTGAATTTAGCTTCAATCAATGTCTAATCTCTCTAGAAATTTTCCTCGATAGTTAACTTGAACATAGATACCTCGTTTGTTGATATTGACTCACGACTTTGTAACGGGACAAAATGGTACCGGATTGGTACAACTTTGCATCTGTAATAGAAGTGTTTCGGATCAGCCTCCCGTTTAAATTGTTCTTGCAAATCCATTGAAATCTGTAACACTTTTTTCCTTCGGTATATAGATTAATTTCGTTCTGGAACAGTTGATGTATGCGCTCTTGAACCGTATGAACTTTGTAGTGTTACTTTGGAAAACTCTTGATGACAAAAAAGTTATCCATTCCAACTTACTATTACTATTACTTACGTTACTTTGGAAAACTCCCAAGGTTTAGGAAAAAATACGGTGAATGTAGTCAACATTCTTGAGAGAATGATAGAGTGATTTAAAAAAAAACTAGTTCCTTTTTCGCCGCAAGCTCGATGCGAAGGTGTGCGTTTTCAGTTTGTTGACACTTTTTTGAGGACGCAGTGGAGGAGTATAGGGATATGCGCATGCGTAATTTCATTCGTAATTTTGGCGCCAAAATTTTTGGGAATGTCGTTCAGAAACAAGTGAAAGGCCTAAAGAGATCAAGATGTATATCAAAAGTATTGTGCTGGATGGCTTTAAATCATATGCACAGAGAACAGAAGTGTCTGGGTTTGACTTCAACTTCAATGCCATAACAGGACTGAATGGAAGTGGGAAATCGAACATCTTGGACAGTATCTGCTTTCTTCTTGGCATATCGAATTTGCATCAGGTAAAAATGGGCCTAAAATACTACTACTAGGCTACTCATCCTGTCATCCTTCATCATCGGTTACAATTCATTGAAATAAGATGAATGAAAGATATAAAGATTGTGTGAGCCAAGTCAACCTCCGGAACAATCTCATTCCATTTTTATGGTAGTCAAGATGAAAATGATTTTAAATTATTGCCATCCTTGACCTCCTTGGTCACGTCACGTCAAGTGGAGTGGAATCAATCAACCGAAAAAAGGCACGCAGGAGAGAGGGCAGGAGAGGAGATGATGATATTTCTTCGGCCTGCTTGGATGGAATTGAGAATTTTTAAAGTTTTTTTGTTTTGTTTTCAATGCTCGTGCCTTTTGGCTTGTTCAAGAGTTGTGCGAGTCACACTGGAAAATGTGTAATGCACCCAGACTGGACGTTTGTAGGGGGTACCCAAGATACCAGGTGGGCAGGAAGTTAAGCTGTTTTCGATCTGAGCCGTGCAAAATGCAAACTTTCCAGTCGGCCTGTGCACTGTGGATTCTGCCAATTTTAATTTCAGCCACAGTTCATCAGTCACAGTTCTAGTCACAAAGTTTTTGTAAAGCAACAAAACAACAAAAGCAATCTACATACCTATTGTTTAGTGACTCAAATACAGCTGTGTAAATGATTTGAGTGAAGGAGAGATCCTCCACACATTCTGCAAACATTCTGATCTGCTGGGTTGAGATGAGAATAGGCAACATTTCATGGCTGTAACTGATAAGTATTGCAGTTGGAACAACAAAATGAAAAGACCACATATGCAGGTGTCTCAAAAATATTGAATTAGTGGGCAAAATAAAGTTCTTTGGTTCACAGCATTTCAGACGTCAAAATTTGGGTTGTTTTATTGGTCAGCCTAAAGCATTTTACCTCAAATTCTCACACTCCAAAGATGTTCGATGTAACCTGCATTAGCCAATTGTCCAATACCCAATTTTTCCACCAAAGGATTGAAGTCTGATTTATTTTGTTTTCAGGTCAGAGCAAGCAATTTACAAGAGTTGATTTATAAGAATGGGCAAGCTGGAGTCACCAAGGCAACAGTTACAATAACATTTGACAATACAGATAAAAAGCAGAGTCCAATTGGCTATGACAGTTTCAATGAGCTCACCATTTCTAGACAGGTTTGTTTTCTTGCATGCACCTGTATGTATCGAATCATGGACAAATTTTTTTACTGACATTCAAGTGTTTAAATGGAGAGGCACCCACCTATTTGCCAGACCTCACCAAAAGTTTTTGTGCCTGTGAGCGCAAAATTGCAACAAAAATGTGCCTGCAAAATTTTTGTCAACGTATACCGTCTAGTATCTAAATTCTTTCTGTGCATCACATGGCAGACCTGGCCGTTTAAGGCGCGCGATGATTTGATGTGGAAGAATGGAAGGTATTTTGTTGCTCTTATTCCAGGACTGTGGTAGCGCTACAGAGTAACTGTATTGAAACACATTCATCACCAAATGGCCTAAATTCGAGTGTCTAACAAAGAACGTGGCACAGAGGAAAACATGAGTATTTTATTCCTGTTACCGTTCAAACCACAATGTCGATATGGCTACTTCAACTTAATGCCGCTGTTCTTTGCAACACCTTCAAAACTTGTTTCTTCGTCCTTAACCTCAAAAATCCCTCTTTACAGAGCGATACGTTTATTGCTCAGAATCGTGATTTACCGCACGCCACTAAAATAGCTTACGGCCAGGTCTGATGAAGCAAACTTTGATAAAGCGAGGGACAGTTTGGTTCTAAATATTTGATGGTGCCTTATGCAATAAACATTTATCATAGACAATATATATGAAACTTTGGCTCAGTTTACTTCCATTTCAACTGAATAAATACTTTGGAATACTTCGATTTCAACAATCATTGACACAGTATACAATTGTTTCTTTGCTTTAAAACACACTTTTTTAGACTTGATTATGATTTATAATTTGTAAATATTTTTATTGTTGTACAGTCCCTAAGGATGTAGGAACCAAACCTCATTGGTGGATCTCTATCGTTCTCTATAGTTCACTTGAGTGATAAATATTTTCAAGGAATTCTTGTAATAATTCTTATTGAATTAGATTCAATGGGTCGGCTTGTAAAGAGGATTATAAATAACATAATAAAAACACCCCTACACGATAGGCATTCTTTTGGTTAGTTTATGCACACACCAATTACTGTCAATCAAAATATGCCCATGCTGATATCAGCAGACTCACTTCGTGTCGCTGATGCACAGACTCTACTTGAGGAGAAACCTCTCTGAAAAGAAACCAGTCAAGTCTACACGCAGACTATAGGACCTGCAGCAGTCTGTCAGTAGCGATGACAATTGCAATCAGTGTAGAATTGAGAAGATTTAGTAAGCATTTTGTTGCAGCATTTTTATTGTCCTATGTTTTTTAGATTGTGTTGGGTGGTCGCAACAAATACCTTATAAATGGCTCCAATGCGAATAACCAAAGAGTTCAAGATTTATTCAGGACAGTTCAACTCAACATCAACAACCCACATTTTGTCATCATGCAGGTATTTAGCGTTATCTGTGTTTACTGTTATGCTTAGATATATTTTTCCACTTTTTATAGTAAAATATTTTTTTGATATCAAGAGTATCCCTGTTTGTTGTTGCTGAAATTCCTTATTTTTAAAATCATTTATTTTGCAGGGAAGAATTACTAAAGTCCTCAATATGAAGCCTGTTGAGGTATTTAACAATAACATTTTTAACCTTTCACAATTTATCATTTAAAATATTTTCAAAATCTTCTCATTTGAATGTCCCACCTTTTTCTCATTCAAATGTCCCATCTTTCTATGATGAATCTTAAAGTAATTTTTGCTCTTTTTGAGATCAATTTCTATATTATATGCATATTTTGATGCATAACTACTGTATAGTTTAAAACGGTAAGGCATAGTTTAATCATTGTTTTTTTTTTGCCATGTTGAATCAAACTGTATTAAAAATGGCAGAACCTGCCATGACTAAAAATCCGATTTAAGCATTGTTTTTTTGCCATGTCGGATTGAAATTAAAATGGTTAGTGGCCATTTATCAAAATGCACAAGCGCAATGGCTGATCACACGTAGAAACCGCGGACCATGGCCTAGAATTGATTAATTAAATATGGCAGAAAGACGATGTTTAAATCAAGTCGTTTTTTTTTGCCATTTGATACGACAGAGCTGGTGAACTCCTGCCGTTTTATCTATTCAAAACAGCCGGAGATTTAAACATCATTTTTATGTCGAATTCAATTGACACTTAGAAGTTTTAGCAGCATCTATTAGATTCGTCATGGCAAAAAAACGATATTTAAACTGGGCCAAATCCATTCTAAAATGTAAGGTAAAAAATACTGCGACATGTTTCTAATTTACGTCTGTAGATATTGGGTATGATTGAGGAAGCAGCAGGAACAAAGATGTATGAAAGTAAGAAACAATCTGCTTTGAGAACGATTGAAAAGAAGCAGAGTAAACTAACAGAAATTGAAAAGGTAAACTTCTTTGTATTGACCAAAATAATTATTTTGATGATTTAACACTTGAAATAATCTCTGAACAGAAATATATGTAGTATTTGTAGTTTTCAAGCTATTTTGTCATTTTATATGTATTACAACATTGTTATTACTATTATTTATTTTCTGTATTTTAGTTGTAGTAGTTATTATTTGAATGTATTGTATGCAGTGGAATTTTAAAATGAGAACTGAACTAAAATATACATGGAAACTAGGACCACTCTTTCTTATATAGAGACTTTGTCCAATGTTGTGTAAACTTTCTGATATCTCAGATTTAAAGACATTAAGCTCTTTATCTGCACCAAAGTTTTCTGTCACAAAGGTATATTGTGCAAACAAATTATTGATGAAAGTACAGGTTCGAATCATTACTTTACTGGACTCTTTTCATTGCAGATCCTCAGTGAAGATATAACTCCTCAAATAGCAAAATTGAAGCAAGTATGTGCATTATTTGTTTCTTTGTGTTCCTTCATTTCATTAGTCAGACTTTAAAATGCATTTTGACTGTGGAAAAGCATTGTTCAACTTTAAATTAAAGATCTATTTCTCAGTCTGATAGTTTTCAAGTGCTGTTTCAAAGAGGGACAAGTCAGTTACTTTCAAAGGAGTTATAAAAGAACTGAGATTACTAGGAGGAACAACCTTACCCTAGGTACCAGAGACAACAAAGAATAATAAAAACTTAAAGAAGGAACGTGTAAATTTATATATATGGCTTAATGTTGAATTCTCTTTATCAATTTGTGTACTAAGGATTTGACCTGTGATTTGGCTCTTGGTTTATTTTGATGTTTGCCAAGAACCTAGAGGATTTATAGAAACATGGTTTACGTATATTTTAAGGAGGAAACACGTAACGACATTCAGTAAGAGAGCATTAAGACACATAATGGTATTCAAGCATTCAAGTGCTCGAAAGAAGCAAATTCCAAAAATTCGTATGCTAAAGGCTTTCACGAATTTTACACCATCTACCTAATGCAAATCCTAACGAAATGTTGTCATTTTTAGGATAGGTCAAATTACATGGAATATCAAAAAGTCATGCGAGAAATCGAACATCTACGAAAATTATGCATCGCTTATGAATTTCTTAGAGCAGAGGTAAGTGTAACAATCATGTGACTGCAGCCTCTAAACATTTCCTATTGATACGTCCTCGTTTCCAGAGGCTCATCCCATCCTGCTTTAACAGTCGAATATAAGGTCCAAAATTGTTATGAGATTGGTTTTAAAAGTAGAAAAGTGACTTGGTTAAGATCATACAGCAAGCTCCGCTTATAGGGGTTGTCAAAATACCGCAAACTCCTCGTAACAAAGTACATTTCTTGTTCCTTCATCTCTTTGAGAGGCTCATACTTCCTGATATAACCAGTAGGGGATGGCTCAGTGGTAGCACGCTTGACTACCAATCTAAAGGTTGATGGTTCGGGTCCCCGCCCTGCCGAACCTGCTACGTAGAATCAGGAGAGTCACAAACTCTCTGTAATTCCAGGCAAAAGGAATCATGAGGTGTGGTCACATCGAGAGGAAGGACCAGGACGCTGCTTCGATAAGCTCAGCTTTTCAGCGTCCTAAAACTACCTTCGGATGCTAGGTAGAAATGTAAAAAAAACCAGTAGGAGCAGGCTATTTTTTTGGGAAAGAAACTAGGTTCAATTTTCCGTGTTTAATGGCTGTTAAAGTACCCTAGGTTTTGCATAAAGTGAATGTTTTATTGCTTCATCTCTTCCAGTGGCTCGCACTGCAATATACATAGATCTAAAGTTATTCAGGCCAAATTTTGAAATTGTTTTCCCTCTTAAAAGTAGAAAAGCAAGTTGGTTAACATTGTAAAGATATATATCGTATTGAACATTTCTAGTAGTTGACAGCCTTACCGTAGGTAAATATTTGTACTGTAGTAGTGACATACCAAGTAGTGTTATTTCCACAGCCAACGATAACTGTTACGATAAAGATAATGAAAACGAAAAAACGATAATTTTTTCACTAGGAAATGAAGAAATCCTCTGGAACAGAACTCGAAGCCATGATGGAGAATAAAAAGCAACTCGAAGAACGTTTTAAAGAAGTAAGTGAATGAAACAAATTGATTCGTTTATCAGCAGTGAAGTCCCAAAAAATCAGCAGTTAAAGCAGAAATAGCGTAAAGAGTATAGACTATTTTGGTACTTTGACAATTATACGACTTTCTTTTTTTTCTATTAAGATTGAAGTTTCTGTGAACAAGATCAATGAACATGTCAAAGAATTACAACAACAGAAGGATGCCGTGAGTATTCAAACATTTCAGTTTTTTTTTAACTGCACTAAGAGGCTGCCTGTAAGAAAATACAAGGCCATGTAATAGCCATGTACAAGCCTTGTAATTATGGCCTTGTAACCTTGTTATAGCCTGGAATAGCCTTGCTGTAACCTTGTAAATGGCTCGAAAAATGCTAATTAGCCTTGTAGAAGCCTTGTGGAAACCTGTGTTAGACTGGTTGCAACTTGGAATCTTACTGGTAGCCTTTTAATTTTCGTCCAAGGTTAGTACAAGGTCATAACAAGGTCATAATCCCCTCTACTAGGCTAAAACTTGGCCTGTACAAGGCCAAGTTTAGCCTTGTATTTTTGTACAGGTGCTTGCGTATTTACAAATTTCCTCAGTTTGAAGCTCTGCCAAGTTCTAAAAAATTGAATGTTGTGAAAACAAATTCTTCAGATAGTCTCTAATATTTTGTTTATTTTTATAACAGTTAGTGACTGGTGTGCCAGGTTCTCTGTCTTTGCAAGGTTTTTGAAGATCAACAATTATCTTGTCTGTTTGTGAGAAATATAAATCAAGAAACGATTCTCTTTAATGTTCACATTATTAAAAGATAAGCAAAAGTACACTAGCCGGCGTGCAGCCTCAACTCGTCTCAAATGGAAAATCAGAGTCCACGCAACAACGAGTCAAAGATTGTAAAAGTCTCTTTCTGATATCATCGACGCGCGGCAATGCACATATAAGCCCCTTGATCGCGCGTGATACCTGTTGAATGCGTAAATCTGTGAATGGACCATAGAAAATTGTTGTCAAATGACTAAGGCTGTGACTGACAAATAGAATAAACTACGATGTGAGTTGGACGACTTCCAGGCGGTTCTGGCGTTGCAATGCTGCAGTTTCTTCATTCACATTAAAATTTCGGTTGATACTGACGAGCGAGCTTGAAGTCCGAAAGGCTGTTCTCCTTATAGAAAACGTCAAAACACAAGTACAAGAAATTGCAATTCAGGCAATAACAGCTGAGAGGAGATTCTTGGCTATTTTGAAATCTCCGTGGTTTGTTTATTTCTATGCTTTTTCGCTCCGCGCGATTCTATATTTGTATGCAGCAAGGCGGTGAACAATAAACAATAGAAACCACAATCAAACCACTCTGGCAGAAAGTTGCCAGACGGATTTGATTGGATCATACACAATGAATAAACAATCAAAATTAATTACAACCGTGGATCCAAGCGATGCTAGTACAAGCTTTCCTTCGTTGTGACCCTCGCAGACCCTACTTTCCTTTGAGGAGGAGTCGAGGTTGCTTGCAGGCTAAAAGTACACCGGCTGTTATACGTTTTGACTTCATCTTCCACATGATTTAAATTACAGATGTTTCTGAAAGTTTGTCGAATAGGACGTCATCTTTCACTGATTTTATCCTTGCTTCTTCTCTAGCAATCTGGAGGCGTTTTGAAAGAACTGGAAACTAAAGTAAATGAACTGTCAAAGGTATGTGATTGGCAGGTCTGTCTCTCTCTCTGATTTATTATTATTATCTGACTTTTCGATGAGCATCTTTTCCGTTGCGTCACCTTTGGACTCGCTGGTATACTCTGGACTCGTTGGTTTACTCTGAACGTCAAACTTTGCTTCGTTTACAAAGTTTTATGTACAATGTTATTGGAAACTAGAAAATTTTGCCACTAACCTTTGCGTGCATACTTAAATATATTATCTCCAGAAAATCCTCTTGTTACTCAACAAACTATTTTTCAGACTGACGTGAAAGTCAACTCAGATCTGAAATATGCAAAAGAAGCTTTGAAAGGAGAGAATAAGAGAAAGAAGGAAATGGAGAAAAACATTGCTGATGTAAGTTTATTCTTTCTACGTTATATTAGGTTTTTCCAGACAAAATAGTTTTCCAGACACTGTATACAATCACACTGGCTAGTGTTAAATTGAAAACAGCAGCAAACCTATACAGTCCTCTTTGAGACCAAGCATTTACAAATTTATTTTTCAAGTAGTTACAGATTCAATTTTCGAATAAACAACGTGTTCAGACATACCTGAAAGATCTATTTAGCCCCCTCTCTATTAAGCCCCCTCTCTAATAAACCCTTCCCCTCTAAACCAAGATTTTAAATAAGCTCCCCTCTCTATAAAGCTCCCCCCAACACTTATATCAAATTCCAGAGGCTACCAAAGATTTTCCATTTATTAAGCTAAGCAAGTTTACATGTTCATTTTGATATGGCTTGGGATGAAACTGTGTCGAATTTATGTATTTGACTCGTAAAATTGTATGTTGAATCGGCCAAATATGGGGTAAAAGAACTTAAAA
>REGL01000031.1:482431-493753 GCA_004194395.1 Aurelia aurita complex sp. Pacific | reverse complement strand
TGTGTCTCACTTTTGAGAAAAATTGCATGGTCCAAATTTAACATTTGAATGAATCTCAAAACGAGGCCAGTGAGCGAGGGGCAAAATTGTTTTATTAATTATTCTGAAGCTAAGGCATTCAAAAGAAATTTGAGATACACTTTGCTAGATTAATGTGTTGAGAACGCAAAAATCTCATTGAGATTTAAATGAAACATATCTGGGGGGACAGGGAGGTTTTAGAAGGGGGGAAGGTCCGATTTTCATGTTTTCGGATGTATAACGCCCAATTTTCGGATATTTGTATTCTTTTTGGCTCGTAAATACTCCCTATTTAATGACGAATCGAATGATGTATAGTTTATACGTGTTATGTCGCGGGTGTGATAATCAAGAGAGAAAACACTGTGAGTGGTCACTGAAGGGATACAGTAACCTTAAAGATGGTCACCTAATTTTAATGCAGTTTTACACAAAAGTTCCTTGTAGAATTTTTTTACTCACCTTGTGCTCTTGTGGTATGTCAAGCATTTAAACCCAGCTGGTTGAATAGACTTCACAGCCAAGAAAACTAGCTCAGGAATCATGAAGAAAGAGTTATTAAAACTTCTTCTGGATGATTTTACTTTGAGCAAACACAGCTGTCCCCATATTTCATAACTCTTCAATTTTTTGAATGTTTTGATTATTGTGAATTTTATCTAATAGTGCTTCAGTTGCTATTGGGCTTGCTGCAATGTCATCAGAAGAAATGGTAGAATGTGGGATGAGAGGAAAAGGCATTATTATTCATCATTGGTATACTGACAATCTATGGTAAGCATGTAAAGTTAAGATATTAATGTCACTTTATGGACTGAGAAATTCCTACTGTAAATTTCATTATATTGCTTAATATGTACTTGTAAAAAATGCAGCTCAATTGCAAAATTGCAAAAGCCTCTTTTTTTCTGTCTGAAAGGATAATGATAGAATAAAGAAATGTATTCTCATTTTTAAATTGTATTTGCTTCTTTGTAAAAGAATGTCTGTGTGCCCATTTTATTTGGCAACTTTAAAATGTTTGATTTCCTCATTATTTTTTCATCCACAGGGCCATGGGGGATTCTTCAGAGATGCCAGTTATTCCTGACAGCTTTCTTGATTGCTTAAATGATGGTGATTCCGATGAAGAAACTCATGATGATTCACCCAGTATCGGTAAATTTGCTTCCACTTACCATTCAACTTCCTTGGGTACTAGAGCCAAAAAAATTTATGAAAAGAAAAAAAAGAAGAGAGGGAAGGAAGAGATTCCCTTATTTCCTTTTTTTATCATAAATAAAAATTGTTATAAACCATTCAACCTAGATTTGTACACATCACTTTCTGAATTTTGATAACATTTTTGCTTCAAATCATTGAAAATGCCAGGTGTACGTGGCTTTTTCATATTTCTTTGAGTTGAATGCCTTGAAAGGAACTTTAGCTTCTTTACAGTACGTTGTAATTCTATCTTTGTCTTCTCTCTGTTATCTTGGTTCCTTTCAAAATTACAGTGTTTTTGAAATTTCAACTTGTTTGAGATTACATTGTCATAAATTTTTTAAATTGTAAACCAAAAGAGGAACAGACCTCTGCTTCCCACTACTAATCACATTCAAATTTCTGAATCCTAAACGAGAAAAGCTACAGATTTCTGCTTGCCACCATGTTGTAGACCTTCATAAACTATGGAGGTTCATTGGTGGCCTTCATAAACTATTTCCTTGAAGGTTACATCATTTTTCCTCTATTGATTTAGGATTTACGATGATTTAAATCTGTTCAAGATTTTCCATGAATTTTTTCAAAAATAATTAGATTGTCATCATTTCGAAAAACATCAAGATATCAAAAAATTTGCACGGCAGATTTACAGCAAAGTACCATAAGTTCCTTTCAAGCCATTCAATTCAAAGGAAAATGTGATAGAATTTACAACCATCTTGATCAAGGCTTGAAAGATTTGAACTCTATGCTCCCATTATAGCCCTTAATAAAAATCCTGCTATTTTCAGCTATTAGTTCACAATTACGATGGCTTAAATCGTTTTCTTGCATGCTCTTCTTGAAAAGAAATTTCTGCAATTTTGAAATAACCAGGGTATCAACGGTAAAATTACAGTAATTTTTAATTCTGAGCTTAAATTGTAATTCTAATCGTAAACCTAACATTTCTTTCAAGCCATTCAATCCAAAGGAAGATTTCCTGTACGAAAATACATGGCCATGTAACAGCCATGTACAAGCCTTGTAGTTATGGCCTTGTAACCTTGTTTTAGCCTAGAAAAGCCTAGTTAGCCTTGTGGAAGCCTTGTGTTAGACTGATTGTAACGTGGAATCTTACTGATAGCCTTGTAATTTTCTTCAAAAGTTAGTACAAGGTCATAACAAGGCCATAATCCCCACTACAAGGCTAAAACTTGGCCTGTACAAGACCAATTTTAGCCCTGTATTTTTGTACAGGTTGATAGCCATTTACAATTTCTCTTATCAAGATTTGATGGCTATGCTGTGAAGCACCACGCAAAAGTGGCCACGAGGGTAGCCACCCAAAACAACACCACAGCCAACACCATGACCATGACCATTTGAAGTCTATGCTGCAATTAACTGAAACGACATTCAGTTGTTCAGTCTTTTTTCTTTGCCCTCACTTCATCAAGAACATCTGTTGCCCTCAGCCTACCAACATCCTCGTCATCTCTTTTGCAGATCCTGTCAATTCTGCTTTACAGAACTTCAATATTACAACTGAGGAGTCAAAAGGCATGCAAGCAGATAGCTGCATGACAGATGAGAACACAGTGAAAGCAGATGATGATAGTACGGAACAAGATGTAAAAAGTCAAGCTGGCATGCAAGATAAAGCAGCTGATGCTGAAGAAGGTGCTGAGATGGACATTGCAAGTGGGGGTGCTGCAGATGAAGCTGGAGAAACAGTTCAGTTGACAGTTGAAGGTACAGGAAGATCTGGATGAATTCTTTGTCGCTGAAGAATTGAAATTGATGCTAAAAGGCGATTGCTGCCGTTCTTAAAGTTTATCATTTTGTTTACATATTTTTACATGCTCAGCCTTATGTTTGAATATTTAGTGTTAAGTTGCGTTGTCAGGAGATTGCAGTGAATTTATGTTTCCTGGAGGTTTGAGTGGATTTCTTTCAATATCAAGTACTCATGACCACTATTTGTTGCATTCTGCTCGAGGGTTAATTGCATCTGAAAAACTAAGATCAATTAGACAGTTTCCAAATTACTTATTCTTCTCTTTTCACAGAACAGATGGATTTGTTGTTATGGAACTGTTTTTGTCAAGCACTGATTGATGCAAAGAAAGCAGAGTTTCCAGTGCTAGTTACTTCATTTTCTGCAAAATTTCTTCATCCAGCATGGTAAGTCTGCTGCATTTTTATAGTCCTTGTTGAATGAATTGAAGGTGCAATTATCAACCAAATACTACATTGCCTTTCCGTTAGATTGCCAAGTCTGATTTTTCGGCGATTTCTGAGAGGAGGAAGAGAAAAAGGGAAAAAGGGGAGAGAGATTCCCCCGTTTTCTCTCAATGAAAAATTATTAGACTTGGGCAAGTCTACCTTTCCGTGGATCCTCATTTTAAAAAGCCCTGTAGTAATATGTCTGGTTTTCTCTTTTAGACCATATGTGATTATTTGAAATAATCAGTCGTTATTTGGCTTATATTTCCTAGCCCTGATGGACAGAAAATTGACATAAAGAAAACCAAGTACAAGAAGGTAAGATAAGATTGCGTATTGTCTTATTTTCGTGCATTTTCGATTAGGAATTGGTCGCTGAGGTACTCCTCCACGAAGTAAAATTGTGGAACAAGCAAAGAATAAAGAAACCTATTTGGGGAGAATACCCCCTCCCGAAGAAAGTACATGTGTAAACTTAAACTTTTTTTATTGACTTTCTTTGATATCAAGTTGGTGAGACCTAAAACCGTAAACCAGCTATTTTTGCAGAAATGCTCATTAAACCTGCCCTGTACAGAATTTCGTGCTGATTCAGAAACGATTTTGTCCAAATAGATGCATTTTTATTTTCGAAATTTTTATCTGCTGAGTTGTTGAAACTTTATTCTTTGAATTGTAAATTCCAATCCTTTTTGTAGATGAGTAAATTCTTACAAGAAATGGAGACCCAACAGTTAGTCAAAGTTGCTGAATTAAGCAAAGGTGTTCTAAGCATAATGGAAATCAATTTGCAAAATGAAGTTTTAAGAGACTTCAAGTCTTCGACCTTCGCAAAAGAAAAATCAGCTGCAAAAGCAGAAGCAAAAATCAGAATAGAAGAACAAAATTTACAAGAGGTTTGTATTGAAATTGAACTGATATTACTTTTCAATCCCTTTCACACTTAAAGCTAGTGTTCTATCCCGGGGGGGGGGGGAACTTCACATATTTTGGGTACGGGGACGTCCCATCGGGAAGGGTATCGATTTTCGCGATTTTGGTAAACGGAACGGTATCGATTTTCACGATTTTGGTATAATGAACGGTATCGATTTTCACGATTTTGGTATAAGGAACGATATCGATTTTTGTGATTTTGGTATAAGTATAAGGTCGGGTTAGCATTTTCGAGAAACTGGTATAAGGTCGGGTGTACATTTTCGGAAAATTGGTATAAGGTCGGGTATACTTTTTTGGAAAATTGGTATAAGGAACGGGTANATAGGGTCGGTTTTACTTTTTTGGAAAATGGGTATAAGGAGCGGGGATTTTGAAGCTTCGATGGGACGTCCCCGACCAAACCCTGGTCAAGTACCCCCCCCCCCCTTGAGTGTTTTATATGCAAGGGAATTTTGCAAGGAGAATGAAATTCAAACATAAGTGATACATCTAGGTTTTGTTCTGTCCTCACATATTTCGATGTAATTTCAATTGTCTTTCGTTTCGTATACGTAATTTTCAGTTTTTTCTTTTCATTAGGGCCTTCACATTGTTGAGATGTTTGCAGTCTCCGGGAAGACACAAGCTTTCTTTAGGTTATTCGAGAAAAGGTAAATTCACACAATGAAAGATTACGGAAATGATGGTGCAGAGAAGCATTTTTGAACAAGATTTACTGCGTTTGATAATCGAGATTCTATGAAATGTGGGCTGATTCATTTTGTAAATGTAATGCCTCTTGGTTAAATGTCCCTCGACGCCATCTCTTCCATAATCATCTGTTGATAGGGAGCAGCACTTCTTGCTCAGATATAAGATACAATATCCAGGTTGATAATAATGACCTACTCAGCTTTGCTTGTAGTAAGGCATACTCTTTAGAGGAGCTTGATGGGGCTAGTTTGAAGCATATGACCTTTCTTCTCTCAAGCCTATTAACACCGTCTGTTATCAATCAAGGAATTTCAAGTTTTTTGCCAATGTATTAGACGTACGCTTTCACAAAAGCAGTAGTTCTCATTCGTGAATATTCAGCATTAAAAGTGCTTCTCTTTCAGCTGTCTTTCAACCTTTAAGTACTTTTAATAAGTAGAGATTGCGGTGGTTGACATCTTTGATGTTTCTGTGAATGTATACAGGCAAGAGAATTAGGTGTGGACATGATTGCTGAGACGAACATTTCTTCATTTCTTTTCAGTAAAGGGGATGCCTTTACTGCAGCAGGAGTTCGTGATTTCATCAAAACATACGTCAAAGACAACGAACTAGCCAGCCAAAAAGATAAAAGGTATTGCAGTCATTTCCTGTTCATATCTTGCATTCTTCGATGCGCTAGAAAATCATAGCTTGAAAATTGAATCTTAAAGTGCTTTTTTTATTAAAGCAAGTTATGCTCAACTTTCGTATGTAAAATCATCGTTAACCCTCTTTCTCACGCAGAGCTGGTTCATTTGTTCTTCAGGTAAAAGGCCGACCATGACCATCTATTAGCTTCTTTTAGATGCTTACATTTTTGATATAGTAGGCTCGTCTTTTCTGTAATTGTGCGACCTTTCGTAAGTTTTTCAATTCGAAAATTTTCTTCCAGCTCAGTTCACAGTTTGTTTCTCAACTCATTTTATTTAACATTTGTTGAAAACCCCATTATTTTATGGAAATTCATATGCCTTTCAGGAAGGTCGTTCTCGATCCCATTTTGTCTGACGTTATCTTTGATAAGAACTTTCGCGAAGATGTAGTTACCTGGGATGTGCTCATTTCAAGGTTTGTGTGAAAAATCTGGCTTGCTTATTTATATCTTTATTTGCCTTGGTATCCCATCATGAGGTAACTCACGATACGAAAGAATGCGTTGACGCTGAAGGATACAAGCTGCTTGCTCAATTGTTAGTATCGTAACAAAAGATGAATGTCTCTTGCATACAGTAAAAACCCGTACGCAAGAACTTTCATTTATTAAGAACCTACTGCCTGAAATTATATATTTTGTACCCAATCAATAAGAACCATTTCAGCCTGATTTCTTAACTAGATTCTTAATAAATGGTTTTATTCATTCATTCATTCATTCATTCATTCATTCATTCATTCATTCATTCATTTGTCTTTTGATCAATCATTCAATCATTCATTCATTCATTCATTCATTCATTCATTCATTCATTGGGAAATGAATGCAACCTGTTTGTCAATTATCGTCTTTCATGGACTCCACAAATATTGCATCTGGAACTGTGATAGGCAGGGGTAAACTGGGTAAACTTTGGGTGAAATGGGTAAGGCCAAGAATGTAAATTGATTTGGCTAACTCTAACCCTATGGTAAGAAATTGCACCCTTATTGCTAAACGTACCTCATTGCATAGAACCTAAGCAGGCTGAGTTCAAAGTCTTGGGTTCCTGTGTGCGGGTTTTTCACTGTAATCTTACTTCAGTGTTGATTCATGACAAAAACCTTGCGTTGACGACATAGAAAAATATTTAGGCTTTTAGAAGTTGGTAATATTTACTGTTGTATTGCAAACCACAGTCTGCCAGCCTTTTCCCTCCAAATTTTTCGATGCAAGTCTCCTTCAGATATTCGACCAAACAAAGGTGACATAAATCAATTTCACTGATGTACCATAATTCAATTAAACTGACAAAATTGAGTATAACAGCTTCTCCATTTTTAAGGCTTCTAGAAAAGATGAATCCATGCCATAAAATTGTTATCAACGGAAAAGAATCAAAAATAAAGTGAGTATAATACTTGAAATTAATTAGAATTGAAAACTTTCAGAAGATCAACTTCGGACAAAAAGTTTAGTTGTCCGAAAATTTTAAATTCTCTGAAAATGGAAGAAAAAACACAAATCTCTCCCATGCCACTGTTAAAAAATGATATGCTGCCATCGCTGATCCTGCTTCCAAAGTGATTTTCCATATTGAAGTTGTCAGTAGTAATGTTCTTGAGTCGACTAAGGTACCTCTTGTTTTCGTCTGTAATCTTGAAAACTGCTTCTGTTTCTTCGAAACTGAAAGCGTCATTTTGAAGATAGATCTTTGTACTTCACAGAGGAAAAAACCAAACATTCATATCTTTTACGATTGCTTGGATATAAGTGGATTTTTAACGAGGATGTTTTGGTGGCTTGGGTGAAGCCACCAAACAAACTGCAGAAACAATGGAGAACAATGGACACGTGCGGTGTTATCAGATTTGTTTACAGTTTGGCGACGGAGCCCCCTTAAACTTCGAAAAGGGTACTGAAAATCTTGTGGAAACTTTTATTATCAGAGCAGCTAATCCAGTCCAGGCAGAAAAATAAAACCCGAAAGTACCGGGTGTCCCAATACCCAAGTACTCATAAGGCCAAATCATAAGCCGATCTTGAAATTTCTTGTTTTGGCAAGTAGCTCAAAGATCAAATTATTTTTCCAGCCATAGCTGATCTTGTGATTGGCTTTTAAATCTAGCTCTAACTGAGTTAATCTCGCTCTTTTAGAGCTGCCTGGTTTTGAAACATACTGCAAAGAGCACTGATAATTGCCAGATTATATTCTTTTTCTATATTAAGCTTCCAGTTTGGTCATAAATGTCGGAAAGAAATGCAAGCTATATCGTAGACTTGATGGATAATGAAAAATCTCACTACAATGGCTTTTAGGCAAGATTAACGATGTTGCTTAAAGAGTATAGCTCAGAATGAGATTTTTCGATGTTTTATTCATATACTTTTATGCAACAAAAACTAAAATTTTATTATATTCAAATATATTTGGATCATTGGCAAAAGACATCAAAAAGAAAATTTTATGATGGATCGAATAATCGAATTTTGGCGATTTTCAAACAGAAGTACTTTTTGTAGGACACCCCGGGTGGTTACCCGTCCAAGAGACCAGCCGAGATTTTTAGCACCTAAAGTCCACTGCCAAAAAGCTACAACTTGAAAGTTCGTTTTGAACAAGTGTTGATTCATACACCTTTTGATTTCCCGCTTTTTTCTCGTTTTGATCAGGAAAGGAAAAGCTGAACCGATTGAGGTGACTGTTGCGCAGCGGATGGGCAACAAGAAGGTAATTCTAGTTGTCTTTCTGATTATTTTATTGTAAAACTTTGAAAAGATCGCAATATCTTTATCCTTCTGTGTGTGCAAAGATACTCTGCGTACAATTTTTGATTGAAATGCAGTCAATTGATCGTCTGTGATCATGTGACGAAAATGACATCTCTCGAAAGAACGACAAAATCAATCAATGAATTAATTCTTCGGGTGCTTCCTGAAAGCTAAACTGAATCGCCTTTCACCGACTTGCTTATTATCATACTTTGCGTGATTTCCTAGCAACAGTTGGTTCTATAATCATACGACTGTTGGAAATTTTTCAAAGTTACCAAAAAACCACCATGAGTAAACAATCCTATTTAACATTTTAATCTTCTTATTACTTTGAATTGTTAGACAAGTTATGAATGGAGGAAGGTTTTCATTGATGTAAACCTGCTCGTTCGATTTTCCCTTGCATTTCTATCGTAAGATATAACTCAGCAGAAATATTAGAAATTCTTGTTTTTCCCTCTTTGGAATACTCTCTATCAGCTTTACTTTTTATATTTGCCCTAATTTTAGTTAGCCAGCAACTGCTAATGCAAGACTGGATTCTTTTCAGTCAGCTCGGTCAGGGGACTTAATAGAATGTAAATAGACATCCATGTAAATCTTCAGAAGCCTGCTAGGGTTTTTCATTGAAGAGTCCTATTAACTTTCTTAATCTGCTTATTACTTCAATTGTAAGACAAGTTATGAATGAGGGAAGGTTTTCATTGATGTAGGCCTGCTCGTTCGATTTTCCCTTGCATTTCTATCGTAAGATATAACTCAGCAGGAATGTTAGAAATTTTTCTTTTTTTTTCTTTTTGAAATACTCTCTATCAGCTTTACTTTTTATATTTGCCCTAATTTCAGTTAGCCAGCAACTGCTAACGCAAGACTGGATTCTTTTCAGTCAGCTCGGTCAGGGGACTTAATAGAATGTAAATAGACATCCATGTAAATCTTCAGAAGCCTGCTAGGGTTTTTCATTGAAGAGTCCTATTAACTTTCTTAATCTGCTTATTACTTCAATTGTAAGACAAGTTATGAATGAGGGAAGGTTTTCATTGATGTTGTCCTACTCGTTCGACTCTCCTATTGATCGATCATCGTATGATGTAACTCTAAAGTAATGTTAGAAATTCTTGTTTTTTCCTCTTTGGAATCTTTTCTATTAGTTTTACTTCTTTAATGCTTTAAGCTACTTATTTGTTCCATTCTCTGACATTTTATGAATGAAGGAATGTTTTCATTGATGTAATACTACTCTTTCGACTCTCCCATTGTGGGATCATCATCATCGTAAGATATAGCCTGGGAGAAATTTTGTAAATTCTTATTTGTTTCTTTCTTTGATTGTTTCTACTCGGTAAGAATTTATCTGCCGAGGATCCTGAATTACTGCAGCCCTTAACCACTACGGCTAGGTCATATGGTCTCTTCCTATAGAGCAGATTAGGGCCTTTTCTGATTGATTGATTGATTGATTGATTAATTGATTAATTGGTTGATTGATTGATTGTTTGATTGATTGATTGATAGATAGATAGATTGATAGGCAACGGTTTGCGCCTGACATCCGTTTAGATCTTCCAGAAATATCTTACCAAATTTTTAATCGATGAAACTTTTTAAAACATTTTTCAAGCTTCTTAAACCAATTGGTCCTTTTACTTTAGACTCAGTAAGAAAATGGAGAAGACAGAAATGTGTAGTAGAGTCTGTTCATCTAAGAGCAAGCAGACGGTAACACAGGAGCTATAATAAATATTTCTCATATAAAATAAATAAGAGCTGAATGTTGACGAGCTTCTTGTCCATCGTTTTTTGGTTACCATACAAATACCCGGTGCCCACACCTACAATTCTCAGAGAGAGTCTAAATCTTTTCATTCAGGTTTGCTGGGAGTTAGAAAAAGAAACTTTTCTCTTGCCATAGGCTGGCGTTTTAAGCTGAAATTTATCTATGTATTCTTTCTCTAAAATGCTTTATTTGAGAGTACTTTTCACTGCATTTCAAATTAAGTCATTGATCTTAAGTTTCGTTTGACTTCCTCATAAAGAGCTATTCTGTGAAAGACATCAACTGAGGCACTTATCGAGAAGTATGTCACTACTTAGTTGATATGTATTATTTGTAGTAGCTGATAGGGCATCGTGCCAAATATTTTATGATATGATATGATATGATCAAAATGTCATGCGCTTTTTCAAGAGAGTGATACGCTCCTTGTGTCCTTGAAACTGCAGTGTTTTTTGTTTTCTTGATACAGGTTACGTTGGTACAGAACCTCGAACAATTTGGTATTGATCCCAATGAATTTGCACACCAAATTCAATTAGCTGCTGCTTCAAGTACTTCAGGTAAGAACAACATATCTTTGTAGTAACCATTAAAGGGGCTGTACAACCCGTCCTCTCTGCGTGGCTCTGCGTGTCAAATCATCGAATGTGTTTAGGCTAAACACAACACATCCAATGACGATTTCACGCAGAGAGTAGTAATACAAAGTAGCTTCGACAATCTCTGTAGTCGAAGCTGTGATGGAGGATTTTTTTAATTGGTTCAACGCCGAATATTTGAGAGCTTTAGTGCATATCAAAAGTTTCATCACATTTCATAGACATACCGGGTGAGCCAGAAAAAAGTTCCCACTTTCTAAAATTTGTAGCACCACAAGTACTTCATAGATTTGAATGATTCCAATTCTAGTTGAAAGCCAAAAGATTGAAATAGTTTTGTGATTTTTCTCGTCTTCTTACGAGCACTGCAAATATAGGTAAATTCAACTTTACAAAAATTTCATGGCTGCAAAATGACAGAAAAAGGC